>NW_024121142.1:361516-609016 GCF_016745375.1 Pimephales promelas
CAAAATACCTGTCTGAGATCAAACTGTATTGAATAAAACATCAAAAAGGCATATCTGACATGTTTGATTTTTATTTTATTTTATGAATATGTTTTAGAACATGTTCATTGTGTTAACATGCCATACATTTTTTACTTAAATACTCATTCATGTAAGTATGCCTGTGGTTGCAATGTTTGTCATTTAAAAATACAGGTGATTGAAGTGTGGTCAAAAATTTGTTTTGTCTCTCCTGTAAAGTTTGTTAAAAGCCACTTGCTCCAAGCCCTCAATATAAATATATGATACACACATAGTGTATGTATACAAAAATATATCAACAGATTATTAGCTCTTTTGTTACCATAGTTGGATAAAAGATTGCTTCTTGAAACTGATAAAACCAAACAACAATTTTAAAAATAATTTTGAAAAAAAAAAAAGGGTTTTAGGGATTAGTAAGTAATGTTATTTTAATACATAAATCAATCAAATGGCATTGTGCTGTTAAAATGACTGCTTTTGTGTAATGTTTGTGCATTTTTGTAGGATCTGAAATGTCTGCAGACTGGTGTGAGCACTGAGGAGGAGGAGCTCATAGCTGAATCCTGGAAGTGGTGCCATGGATGAGTCCCTCCATCTCTTCATCTGCCCTTATTGCCTCAGATTGTGAAGCGCAGCAATAAGCTCTGGGACGAAGGCACAGTCACCTGTGGTGAATTCTGCAGAATAAAGCCGCACAATGGGAACCGCTGAGTTGAGATGGCAGTAGGGTTTGGGGTTCAGGGCCTGCAAATACATGCTTGAATAAAGCATTGTTTCACGTGTTGTTGACTTGTATGCATTTGTTTATTGTGCTGGTTACTTTTATTTGTTCTTTTACTCATTTATTCATGTTTCTTATTGTTGTCCGTTAGTCCGTACATAAAATATACTGTAATTATTTAAATGATGTATACATTAATTAATCGATTGACTGACAATTGAGATGTTTCACTGCATTTAGCAATATAAATGTATTCATGCATAACTACAGTATGTCATATGACAAAACAAATGACATTTTGCTTGTTATATTAAATTGTATTTTTAGTATATAAAAAAGTTACATAATTAAGTATTGGTCAGCATTTAATATTATTATTTTGTTTAAGTTTTGGGGTGGGCTGACAATGCAATTCATTCTGAGGTAATATTAATTTTTTAAGGAGTGATACTTACATTTTTTTTAGTATAAAATCAACAGTTTTCTCCAAAAGAGATCTTCGAGCAGCTGCCCGTCTCCTTTGTGCAGACATTACAAACGCAGGGGAAAACTGTTCTAGGTTGTGCTGTTGAATTATTGATGTTATAAAGTGTTAGTGCACCTGTTGCTCATATAATTTAAACTTATTACATGATGCAAGATCATGGAAAGATACCATAGTACATGACAATTATGATGACAAAACAGAAAATATAAAGATCATTGGTTTGTGTGGTGAGGCCCAGGGGGCGCCTTCGGCCGGTCCCCAAAAAATTTCGGGGGGTCGGCGCGCTCGTCTGCCAAGGACGGAATGGACCTTTTTTTCAGCCTTGGACTAGCTAGAGTTACTGGAAAAATCGAAATACAGTGACTTGCTGGCAACCGTCCTGCCAGTACTGTAAAAATACAAGAAAACACAGGATGCACACAGGAAATGACTCTAACACGAATGCATTGATTGATTCCTAGGTTTATAGGTTTATTTTGTTATGAATAAACATATGTGCAATATGAAGGAAAAACCTTACGATTAAAGTTGTGATGTTATAATGTTCAAGTTTTTGTTCTAAAAAAAGAAAGATGCACACAGAAAATGACTTTAATATGACCAGATCGATTGATTCGAATATATTTAGTTTGTTACAAACAATGTGCAATCTGTAAACCAAAAACCTCAAAATTATAGTTGAAATGGTATACTGCTGGAATTTTTTTGACCTTGAGAAAAAGCTTAAAGTATAGACCAACAAATTTTATGTTTATTAATTTATTTTATGTTGGTACATATTTGGGAAGTACACCTGTTTTGACCTGATGTCCATTGGAATGGACAAAAAAAAAAAATCACAATGAAAGCAATTATATAATTTTTTTTTCACTTGTTTTCATTTATAGAAACCTCATGAGCTGGGAAAATGTACTTTTATATTTTTCAGAAACTTGAAACATAATTCAGGTCTGAGGGGGTTAATGTGCCATTGTAACCTTTAATCAAAACATCTCCGATGATGTATTTACTGGCGTGAGGGCGGGACAACATGTCACTCACATGACATCACAGCAATAGCAAACCCCAACCATCCAATCAATTCCAAAGGCACAGAATCAAGTCCCGCCCTACAAGTTGTGTTGTCCGAGAAGCTGTTTCACTCGGATATACTTAACAATAAGAAAAAAAACACTATTTTCTTTTTAATGGCGAATTATCAACTTGCAATTTGCATATATTCTAAATTAATATCCAGTGTAGAACATTTGTTTTTGGCTATTAAAGTATTTTTTATTTCCAGCCTGGCAATAGCAAATCATTACAAGTATCTCTGCTGCAGAAACCGTATTCAGACTGCTGGTAAAATCATTAACATGCAAAAACATTACTTGCACAGATATAAGATATACGTTCACCGTTTCAGCTGTGAGCCACCGTTCATTAACCTTACAGTATCACATAGAGCAAGTAGCCTATTAAGGAGACATGGTGTCACATAAACCTTCAAAGAGACAAAGGAAATATCCACACAATTAAAGGGAGGTGATTTGAAATCATTCGCTGGTGATGGACACAAATTATTCAGGAAAATGTGTACAAAACATTAAATAAATAGACAAATGAACAAACTAATACTGACTAAAGACAACATTTGGTTGCTACACTGTGAACATCTGGCATCTGCATGATTATTTACAGAAAGAGATATAATTCCATACAGCTGATCATCTTTATAGAACATTAAAAAACGGAGACAACAGGCCGATACTTGAAATACTTGGGTTTGATTATATTTCTATTTGCTTGTTGGATTTTTCAACACGTAAAGTAGCCTTGTGCTTTAGAAAAATAAATAATTTGGAATGGAAAAAAATATGTCCTTTTTTTAGCTTCTTTTGTTAATTGATTTGATTATTTTTTATGTGTGAGATAGACAGACAGAGAGAGAGCACAGCAGGGATACACATCACTTCCTGTGCTCTTGATATCTGTGAGGGATAATCAGCTCAGATGTTCAGTCTAAATGATTTAAACACCCAGTTGGCTGAAAACACTCACGGAATAGCTTGGGTATAATGAAATCCCACTGGTAAATGCTGACAATACAAGAAACCAGAGTCATTTACATATTACATACACCAATTATGTTCATATGTACATCAATTTGTATATATTTACAAATGCAGAATGTAACAGAATTCAAATACACAACTGTTGCAGTCATGGGAAGGTTAATCACCGAGATGGGAAAGGAATCTTGGAAATAATCTTGGTTCAAGATGCAATTAACAAAATGTCTGTGTGGGTATATATACATACACTTTTTATTTATACACAACTTGCATGATTTCTAATAAGAATCTGTGCTTATAGATATGGTTTCTGTTATTTACAATCAACATTCCTGGTTTAGTACAGAAGTATTTTTTTGTTTTGGAACATGAAAATCAGTAGAAGATTAAAGAAAAGTGCTTTTTGTACCTTCGATTCTTTCTTTCTGGTTTGGCTGAGGGTTTCGCTGATATGACTATGCGAACTGTGGTGAACCGAAGTTGCAGGAGAGTTTGTGTCACCCCGTGGCAGTGCCTAAGGGGTTACTGCAGGTATCGGTAGACTTTGAAGCAGTGGTTACCAGAATCGGCCACCACGACATGGCCGTCGGAGGTTAAAGCGAGACCCTGCGGCCCATACAGTGGGTCAGCAGTTGTGTTGATGTAGGAGAGAAATGAGCCTGAGCTATCAAACACCTGAGAGAAAAAAATAATTGTATTGCAGAGACTGTCATCTTAAAAAAAAAAGTGCTACTGAAATGACTTATTTCTTGGAGAATTTGTAAAGAGGAAGTGGATGTTTAGAGGATTTAGTACCTGTATTCTGCTGTTGCCCCAGTCTGCTACGATGATGTTGCCGTTAACATCAACAGCGACCCCTGTGGGTGCATTAAATTGGCCGTTTCCCTCTCCATGGGACCCAAATTTAAACAAAAACTCCCCATCTGCACTGTAGACCTGAGGAAATGCACATTTGTATCACCCATATTAAATAAAATACAATGTTTTACAATAAAACATGCATTCTGTAATTTCTCCCATCATTTAAGTATAGGAAATGAATAATCCTTTTATTATATTTATGTCAGTAGCCTAATAAAAATAATTTGTTCTTTTTATGGAACAGATAACCTCATGGGGGCAGCCATTTTTAAATCACATGACAGATACATACATTTTGCCTCAATAAACTCCTAATTACTGCTTATTTATAGTTAGTAGTTTAGGTATTGAGTAGGATTAAGGCATGTATATGGTCATCCCAAATAAGGTATTAATATTTGCTTTATAAGTACTAATAAAAAGCAAATATCCAAGTAATATGCATGTTAATACGCAACTAGTTTATAGTGAGAAATGGATCCCAACTAAAGTGTTAAATTAATTATTGCTGACGAAATTTTTTTTTCGGGATGGCCACTTATTTAAAATTGGAATATCTCTGAAATTCTCTTTTGGGATACTGTAAGTACACAACTGCAGGAAAAATATCACACTATGCAAGTGATATTTGGATATTTTATTACAAAATTCTAACATATTGTAACTTTAACTGTCTTCAAGTCTTTAGTTGGCATATTTTGTCAGGATAATCTATAAATCCGCTCATGTGGGGGGAACTGTTGTAATATTCCTAGAGTGACATGCTATTGCATTTGTGTAATGTACCGGATTGTAATAAATATGAAAAGACGAATGTGACAGACTCACTAATGACAGACTCACTCTTCTCAACATGGACTGGACTGTTTTCCCGGGGACGGGGTTCATGTACATTTTAGGGTGGAGGAACCCAGGAGGAATGCTGTGAAGTCCCTACCAGCCGTTTGTTGTAGTCCTTAAAAAGCTATTTCTTTACAAGCAAATATCTCCCTTTGCTAAATTTTGAGCATTGTAACTTTATATGTTGTTTATGCTCAACCAGTAACATTATACACTAACTAAAGTTAGAAAATTGAAATCATAATCAACCACCCCTTTGATATTCATTATGGTGTATGGAGTGTAGATTGAGGTGGAAAAAAAGTAATTTAAAATACAAAAAAAATGTGTACTGTATATATCTGGTCTCTAGATATGGTTCAAGTTTATGGGATTTTGTTCCCCCCAGTTTATTGTCCGCCAGGTGAAAATTGTAAGAACGACCATGAGATACACTCACCTTGACGGAGTGGTTATGAAAGTCTGTCACCACAATTTCATTCTTGTTGTTGACAGCAACAAAGTGCGGGCCTGCATGCGAGAAAACAGAGAGAAATGGGGGAGAAGAAAGATTCAGACGTGATAAAGACACAGAAAAAGAGCGGAGAGGAGAGCAGGGATATCATGTGATCAAAATCTTATAGCGGATTAGATAGATCTCGTGATGTAATATGTATGTAAGCAGGGTTTGAAATGAACTTTTTCCACTCACCGTCAATTTGGCTACTAAATTTAAGTTATTGGCCATTCAAAACTTCACCTTGCCTAAATAATATATGTAAAATTTGGATTTCATACATTCATTTCTTACTCAAACAAAATCCTGAAAAAAGTTTTAACCAAAAAAAAGTATATTAGGCGGACAGATCAATACAGTACAATGCACATCAAACACCACGCGGAACAAAACAAACCTGTGGCCTCAGGACAAGCAGGTTATGCTAAAATTTTAGGATGTTAGAAAATAACAATGTCTTTTCTGTTAACCAAATGCTTTTTAATCTTCGCTATTGCTTTAATGCAAATGTACAAGCGTGCGCCATTATTTGTTGCATAGTGACGGGCATGTTCAAGTAAGCCAGATATATGCTGTATGTGATATATTATGATGACTCACAAGTTGAGTATTTTGTACACGAACTTCCCCAGCAAAGATATAATCAAATTGGCAAGTGATTTGACAGCGTTACCCACCATAGTTGATTTGTACCCGCATTTGGTGGGTTAGCGGGTATTAATTTCAAGTCTTGGATAAAAGCCTTAATCCACATGGAACAATTTAATTTTTGCCAACATTGATTAGAAATACAAAGCACAAAATCATTTGATCTTGAATCCAGTGCTAAAATGAAACTTAATTTCAAAAAGATAAAATCACCACATTCTGGGATGAGAATTCACTCAATACTTACTGAACCCAGGGCCAGATTTACTAAACTTTTGCTCCAGTGCAAACTTTGCACCACTTTTTTCTAAAAAGGAATGGGAAAAACACAAACAAGGGTAAGCAGAGACAAATAAATGACAGAAAAGAAGGGATTGAGACAAAAAAAGCACAAAAACTGCTTCATTTCAAATGGAGCAAGGATGCAAATCATCCTTGAGTGCTGGAACAAACATGAAGCAGACCAAAAAAAACAAATGGAAGACTTTCTAGAGGTGCACATCCCAAAACAGTCCGCAAGCCACATTCACTTGCTTAAAAGGGTTAGGAAAAGGGATTGATGTATTTAATAGTAAAGTAAGCAGCAGAAAGAAAGTGTTGGCCGAGCTTCAAAAAACGTGTAACTTTGTGTATCTATCAGTATCATAGAAAGAATATAGGCTCATTCATGTATGCATGCATTGGTCTTCATTATTTATCATATAGACAGATAATGCAAATGAAAATATGGCTTATGCTAAAGTTAAACAGGAACAGAACTGAGCTAGGGGAAATATAAAGGTTCACATCCTTTTGGACACTGGAACTGAAGCCTGTGTAAATCTGGCCTTTTCTGTAAAAAAAACACCGGCCTTTTGCGCCGTTTGTCTTCCCAGAATGGTTCTTAGTTGCTTTTGTAGTGACTCTTGTTTCTTTAAAGATGTTCATGAATTGCAACAGTTTTGGTCACGAAAAGAGTTCCTGAGCTGGACAAATGAGGTATTAGGAAGAGATGTTAGAAGACAAGCAGTCACAGCACACAAAAGTGGGCGCCAACGACACTTTAGTGCTTAGGTTAACCACCACAAACCACATTACATTATTTAACGTTGGGTTTATGAGCATTGTGGTACCTGCGAACTGTCTGTCTGAAGTGCCTCTGGCTCCAAACTTGGTCACTAGTTTGCCATTAGACTGAAAGATGAACACACAGCAAGCTTTATTATCCACTGCGATGATATGACCGTTCCTGTCCACAGCCACTCCTTTGGGTCCCATCAGACGGCCAGCACCGATCTTATTCTGCATGTGGCACAGACATAGAGAGAAGTGACTTTATTAAACAGCTCTTAGGAATATGTATTCAGAGTAGCCGAATTCTTGACAATTTTCAAGAGACAACGGAAAACGTATCTCTTCCATGTACAATCAAAGTCCCAGTGAAACGGAAGTTGCCACAGATCGACTTTACTTCATTGTTGTGATGTATTTCCAAGAGAAACTAATATTGAATAGAGGCGGGGTTTTATTTTAGACCACCTCCTCTCTATCCGTCGCTCATAGGAGACTGACAGTTGGAAGGAAGTGGTTAAAGCCGCCAAACTGACGTCACAAGAGAAGGAACACGATTCCAGAGCGAAAGCAACATTTCAAATTTTCATCAAAGATTACCATGACAAACTATTTTTTTTCTTTGTATTAACTTACACTGATTCATTGTTCACCACAAGACTAGTAATGTGCGCTAACAAAGCAAATAAAGTCAATTTTGATTTCATTAACTGCATCCCGCTGACTTAAAAAACAAACAAAACAACCTATTTTTCTGTTTTCACTATTTCGACTTACTCTTATATTCCTCATTTGTAAGTTGATTTGGATAAAAGTGACTGCTAAAACTGCTAAATGAATTATGCATTTAAAAGTATGTCATTTTTTTTGTTTCTTGCCCAATGTAAATAATTTTTCTTAAAGGGATACTCCACTTTTTTTGGAAATAGGTTCATTTTACAACTCCCCCAGAGTTAAACAGTTGGGTTTTACCGTTTTCGAATCCATTCAGCCGATATTCTGATATCTAGAAGAATATCAGTAACCAGAATGGTTTCTGGTCACATTGACTTCCATAGTGGGAAAAAATATATAATAATATGGAAGTCAATGGGACCAGAAACTGTCTCGTTACTGATATTCTTCTAAATCTCAGAATACCGGGTGAATGGATTCGAAAACGGTAAAACTCAAACGTTTAACTCTGGGGGGGTTGTAAAATGAGCCTATTTCCAAAAAAAGTGGAGTATCCCTTTAAGAAAAATTATTTACATTGGGCAAGAAACAAAAAAAAAAAAATGACATACTTTTAAATGCATAATTTAAATGTATACTTGAAGTCATATTATTTTAGGATTGTACTGCTTGAGTTATGCTGCTTAAATCTTTTTTTGGAAACTGTGATAAAATAAAAAAGTCACTGCTTTGATGAACAGAAAGTTCAAAACAATAGGATTTATTTTAAATATACATTTTTTGTAACAGTATAGTCTTTCCTGTCACAAACACACATGGTTGGTTTTTAATGTTTTATGGGGACATAGCATACACATAATGATTTTATATTTTCTGTATATTCTATCCCCTAACCCTGAACCAATCCATCACAGAACACTTTCAGCATTTTTACACTTCCTATTTACACATCACTTAGTATGATTTATAAGCCGTTTTCCTCATGCCAAAAAAAAAATGTTTTCAGATATTAATGTTTTGTCCCCATAACGTAGGGTATACTGGAATCACACACACATATGTATGTGTGTATATATATATATATATATATATATATATATAAACTGTAAATTATGATGTTAAACATTACCTTGAATTTCCCATCAGGGGAGAAGATGCTGATCCATCTGTTATCATAATCAGCTACAATAATGTCTCCATTCGTGTCGACTGCCACTCCTGTCGGCCTCTGCAGTTGTCCTGGGGAACGACCTCTGACCCCAAACCGTGCTTTGAACAGGCCATCATTAGTAAACACCTTCATAAAAACAAACAGATGATCAAATTTTGCACTGAAGTAAGATTACTGACACATTGGTTCATTACTTTAATATCCACTAAATTGCTTTAGAAATGAACATTAATATTGCTTTTACTGTATAATATATCGACTAACCTGTATACACTGGTTGTTGCTGTCCGCTACAATGACCCTCCCATTAGTGGAAGCAGAGATGCCCTGTAGATTAGTGAACTCTCCCTTCTCCCTCCCCCGAGAGCCTGAGGGGTCAGACAAAGGAAATTCAAAAAATCAAAATAATATTTAACAACAATTAAATATGCCTAACTTCTTATTGTGCACACACATTTTTTTTTATCCATTGTTTCTTACCCACTCTGTAAATCAGCTCATCCTCTATGGGGTTTTCCTTCTTTTTGGTGGTGCTGTACATGCTGGAGGGTCTCCGTACGGCTTTCTGCCTGATGTGTCCTCCTGTCCCGCTAGGAGATTTAACCCTCCTCTTCACATCATCCGGAGACTGGAGCACATCTGACGGCTTTATCGCCCGCAGTCTGAACGGGCTGCCCCGCACGGGCTGTCCATAAAGCATCAAAGAGAACGAGTACTCCCCTTCGCTCTTAATCGTGTACCCTACCTCATACGTTCCGTTTTTATTGTCCACGACCTCCACCTCCACCGCCCGCACTCCGTCCTGCCCCGTTATCTCCCCTCTGAGGTCCGCGTTACCGGTCCGCACAAGATCACTGTCCTTATCCTTAGTGGTAACAGTTGCAGTCACGTGCTGACCGACCAGGGCGTGTCTGAGCCCTTCTCCCGTTGCCACACTGGTGTGTCCCACGGCGCCCGTCGTCAGCAGGACGCCCAGGTTCTGGATGGAGCGTCGCAAACCCTCGGTCTCTATCTGGCAGTCCAAGTGGGCGTTCTCGTGCGGCCGTTCGGGGAAGTCGTGGCAGGCTAGGGCGCTCACCCGCTCACTCATCTGCTTTTGGACCAGCAGGACTTCGGTGGCGCTGCCGTGGTTCAGGGCCTGCTCAGTGAAACTGCAGCTGTTCTGGATGTGCTCTTTTCCTTGCAGAAGACAGGATAACTGTGCCTGAAGCACCTGCAGAGAACACAGCAGAAAGGAGCGTTAGAGAAATACAGTAGGAGTAAAACCTGTTTAACATATCAGGACATTTCTGACCTTCTGCTTGGTGCTACAAATGTTCTCCAGGTCGGTGATGAGCGCAGCCTGGCGTTGGTGCAGTGCCTTCTCGAGCTCCTCGAATGTCATGTTGATATCATTGACTGCTTCGTTCTTCCTCTCGATCAGCTGTTTAGAGATTTCGTTCACAAGCTCAATGGCCGCTGTTAGTTGGGGCAGCCTGACCGAATTAAAAAGAACAGATTTCATCAGAGAAAGTTTGGAAAAAAGCCAAGTAATTTGGAAAACAGGCAGCAATCATCAAGCTTAATTTTTTTTTACATTTAGTCACTAGTAAAAGGGTGTGTGTGTGTATATATATATATATATATATATATATATATATATATTAGGGCTGTGCAAAAATTAATTGTGATTAATCGCATCCAAAATAAAAGTCTGTGTTTACATAATATATTTGTGTGTGCTGTATATAATTATTTTGTATATATAAATACCTAGGCATGCATGTATACATTTAAGAATTATTTGCGCTTAAATTCTGTATATATATAAATACATAATCTATATTATATAAATATAAATATAAATATTTTATATATGAATAACACATTTTCTTAAATATATACATGCATGTGTGTGTATTTATATATACAAAATAATTATATACAGCACACACAAATATATTATGTTAACACAGACTTTTATTTTGGATGCGATTAATCGCAATTAATTTTTGCACAGCCCTAATATATATATATATGAAGAGTTCAGATGCAAAAGCCTCTAAATGCCATTTTAAATTTTCTTCTTTAATGATGATTTTTATCAAACTTGTATATTTAAGTTCAGTAATTTCACTTAAATGGCAATGATAATTACCTATTAATTGTTATTTAAGTGATATTACTGAACTTAAATATACAAGTTTGATAACACACATGTTCTTATTTTCTAAATATAATTATATGAATTTTCCTCAATTTTAATAATATCTCAAATAATTTAAATAACAAATACATAATAATTAAAAAACATTACTCTTATTATTATGTAATGTTTTTGAATATAACATTTTTATAATAATAATGTATTTGAAGCAATATGTATGTAGTGTGCCCTGTTGTTATTATTGAAGTGATGAACTGTATGTAAGAGCTGTCTATTATACTGTATGTACCTGTTGCGTATAGCATCCAGCTGGTTCTTTAGCACTGCTTTGTGCTGTTCTAGAACATCCCGCAGTGGAACGGTCACATGCTCCCGGTGTTCCCCCTCTGTGCAGTCCAGGCACATGGCCGTCTCACACGACTCGCAGTAAAACTCCATCACCTGCAGGGGCAGCAGTGAGCAACCCTTTCATTAAGCATACTAATGGATTATCAAAGAGATCTAATGTATGCTAACAGGCCTGAACAGCACATGTATTATGACTTTGAAGACACATAAAGGAAAGAAGCTGGTAGTGACACAGCAGCCCCTGCCAATATAAAATAGTCTTAAATGTAGAGAAATCAGGCATGGTAAAGGAATTCCCAACCCCTTGCAGCCACGATTTTCCCTACAAACTCGTCTTTTCTCCATGTTCCCACCAAGTATTGCCAAATGTGGTTTCATCATCAGATGGTAAGAGGCTTACTTTGCCCTCGTGATTGGGACAGGAGAGCGGTTTCCCAGCGGCTGCTGCGCTGACAGACTCCAGTACGCTACAGGCCTCCGGTCGAGAACATTCTGGGTCTCTCTGCAGCACCTCCATGAGGTTTGTGATGAAGAAGTTGTTCTGTAGTGCTGCCACACCTTTCTCAGGCAAGATGGAAGTCTGTCTGCACACCGGGCAGGACAGTGTCAAAGACTGAGAGGGAATGTAGTTCTGTAGGCACCTGTGATATAAAGAGTAGGACGGACGTGATTAACAACCTCAAACTAAATCAATCAACCACAATTATCAGTCGCTATTTTTAACTCTCTTCATGTTGTTCCAAACCTTTATTTCTTCTGTGGAACACAAAAGGAAATATTTTGAAGAATGTTCACATTGGGGTTTTCCTAACATTAGTGGATGGGGACCAAAAAGGACTAAAAACTAAATACTAAAAACCATCATGAAAGTAATCCATACGACTCATGCACTATATTCTAGAGTCATACGATATCTTTGTGTGAGGAAACAACTGAAATTTAGTGTCTGTATTATGCTATAAATAACTCCCTTTGTATTCTACTGAAGAAAATAAGACATACAGGCTTGACAAAGATCAGAGGGTGAGTAAATGATGACAGAATTTCAGTTTTTATGTGAACTATCTATTTAAATAGGTATATGATGCATTTTAACATCGCCTTCAATGTAAATCTATCTTTAAAAAACAGATCCATTAACATACACTACATTTCAAAAGGATTAATTTTTTTAAAAGAAATTAATACTTATTTATTAATGAAGCTTTAAACCGTCAGTAAAGATATTTCTATGTTTACATATATATATATATACTGTATATATATATATATATATATATATATATATATATATTCCAAGAAATGCTGCTTTTGAATCCTGAACAAAAATAAAGTATTAAGAATTGTTTTAACAACGATATAAAATTAAGAAATGTTTCTTAAGCAGCAAATCATATTAGAATGATTTCTGAATGATCATGTGACACTGAAGACTGGAGTAATGATGCTTAAAATTCAGCTTAGCATCACAGGAATAAATTGCATTTCAAAATTGGAAACAATTATTTCAAAATGTAACAATAGTCCATAATGTTACCGTTTTACTGTAAATGTGATCAAATGTAAAAAAATATCATAAATGATGTACCTCTGCGGGACAGTGTGAGAGCGAGAAGGCTAGGAGGGCAAGTGTTGCTGAAATTTCAGTCACAACATGAACAATCACAGTGGAAACACTCCACTGACATTCAACCCCACGGTCCTAAGGTTTACAACTGATCTATGCTTCAACCATTAAGCATGTTATTAAAACAGTGAGGACTAATTCTAATATGCTCAGGCTAGGGATGTGATGGTGAGGAAAATTGCCCACCGATTAATCAACGCGTGACAACACCGGTATCACATTTCAAAACAGTGCAATTACATATTTGCTTAAGTAGGTGCCTTTACATTTCATATTGTCACTCACTCTCGTCACGTGATGAATTAAATCTGACTCCTGCTGCTGATCTGTTCGGCTCACGAGTTGCACTAAATTGAGCAGCCGTGTTCAGTTTTTAATTGTAGGGTCAGTTCTCTAACTTAACTAATTTATTTTTATTACTATAAATAACTAAATGACGGTGGGGGCGGTGCTGTGGTGTCCAAGTTATGTAATCGGTCATTGTAATCTCATGCCAGAGCTGTGGCCTTGTGCTCTGGTGCTCATCTGGGAAATATGAGTTCAAGTGTGGCTCGCGTCATTCTCCTCCCCATTGTATTTCTGGTTAGGAATTAACCAGGTGAGTGTGGAGACGGGGTGGTGGAGGGATGCTAAAAACTGATGAGGAACATAGGTTTGGCAACTGTGTATATATATGCCTCCGCTTACAGTATGCTGATTTGGTAGACATGTTGATTACTGATTGCTGGTTTGAATGACGTGATGATTGGATAGATCTTTTGAACGTGTTCCTCCCGAACTTTGTTAATAAAACATAACTAAGCAACAAATACAGACCTTTCGCAGAAGGTGTGCAGGCAGGGCAGTACTTTAGGGTTGTGGTAGTGATCCAGACAGATACTACACACCAGGAACTGCTTGTCTATCTGGCGCACCACTGGGCTTGTGCGGCCGGTCTCAAACTTCGCCATGGTGACAGACATCCACAGAGAGGGCCGAGGGCCAGGACACACCTTAACCTGAAATGAAGATGATGCCGAGTTATTAGTCTTCCAACTGGAAAAAACCCCACAATGTTTCATCATTTTAAATTTGAAATGATAAAGAGGCCCATTCACACTGCACCGACAGATGCCAACCAGCGCGGACGATCAAAAGATTACAGTACGTCACTTCTCAAGCCATAACCAAGACCAAAAGACGCCGATAGGGGTAACACTGATTGGACAAAGTGACTGTTGCCATTGGTCAGTGACCTCTATATCTGTCGGTATAGTGTGAATTGGCCTTTAAATGGATAGTTCACCCAAAAATGAAAATTCGGTCGTAATTCATAAATTATGTCGTTCCAAACCCATAAGATTGGTTAATCTTTGAATCAACCAATACAGATATTTGATTGACTTATTAAACTTTCTGTCCATCCGTCCATTGAAAGCCCAGAAAGTCTTGCAGTAAGTCCAAGTCTTGTAAAGAGATATAATCCCTTTATATGATGAACAAATTGTTGTCTTTCGATCATTGTCGGTGTAAATAAAAGCCTAAATTAAATCTGTTCATCATACAAAGCAATCATAACCGCTCAATTAATATGGATTTGTTTTATGACGTCTTTATGGCCTTTTTGTATCTTTTAAAATGTGGTTACCTGGACTTTCAATGGAGAAAAAGAAACCTCTACAAATAATTAATTTTTGGGCTAAACTATTTCTTTAAAGAGATATTGAGGTGGCAAGAGAAGACAAACTCCTATATGAAAAAGAAAACGTGAGAGTGAAATAAGAGGAGCTGCTACCAAACCATTATTCTGCTGAGCAAAGAAGAAGACAAGAGCATGGAAAATTGCATTACACAGTTGTGGAGGGCGGCAAATAAATGTTGACAATTTTCATGCCACTTTTCCACATGAGCCGCAACAACAGCAGGCAGACAGATAAGTAATTATACAAGGACTTGAGCTACTGCTGAGGCCATTACATGCTCCTGCTTACTTTATTTGTCCTCTAGGCAAAGAGATATGAGATGGGGGAAAAACTAATATGTCAGGTTTAATGCTATTTCAGGATGTAAAAGAAAACAACTAGGGCCAGAGGGAGACAGAGTGGTTCATTACTTGAGTAAAAGTACAGATAGCCCTTGCTAAATTTTACTCAAGCACAAGTAAAAGTACTACAGTCAGATCTCTACTTAAGTAAAAGTACTTGATTTTAAAAGTAAGTGAGTATCAAGAGTACAAGAGTACATTTTCTAAATATTGCATTACTACTGCCACAGTGCTTACATTTATGTACAGAAACATCCTACATGGAGTGGAAAAATGTTAATGTTAATCCTTGGAGAATGTAACAGGAATTGAAAGTAAAATCAAGTAATTTTCAGGTTGTTGGAGTATGACTTTCGAGATAATCCAGTCTCTTCAGAAAATTGGGACTAAATCAATCGATTCATAAGGATTCGTTTTAAAATCTCTTAATTAACTTTTTAAAGTTACAAAGTGATAGTTGCATAAACTCTCAATGGAGTGACAGAAATATCAAAGGGTTTCTTAAAAAGGGCTTGGAACGACATGAGGGTGGTGAGAAAGTAATGACATTTCTTTTATCATTTTTGGATGAACTAACCACTGGGGTGACGCATCTGGGCTACGCATCTTAACACACTCTCCCATACAAATAAGATGCAATATTCATACCTCATATTAAAACATAAAATAAGGCCTTCATTCAGGAAAGTCTCTCTGTCTGAGCAGTTTGCATGCCAGATTCATTATCACTCTTTCAGTCTCTCACTTCTGCTCTCTGTCATGTTTTGACAGTGAGTGTTTTGCTCTCAGTTTACTTCAATGTCTCTGCCCTCTGGTCCCAGAATTGCTCTGTTACTTCTACAGGACTGACGTATGAGTGATGGTAAAATGAGAGCGGTAAACATAGCTGATATTAGTTCCCTTCTCCCGTCTTCTAAAATCCTCCTTCCCCTAACCCCCCTCATCCTTTCAGTTCTGATGTGTTGATGTATGCAGGCTATATTTAGACGCAGGTCTCACTGGGGTAAGCTTAATAAGGGGTCACGTCCAGCAGCGGAGGGCTGACATTCTTGTGCACAACACAGAAAGAGGAGCCAGAGCAGGTATCTGGGCTGACAGGAGATCAAATACACACTGACATGTAGAATTCATTATCATGGGAATAAAAATGCAATTTACAATAATAAGTGCACAACCTTTTCTGCCGTCGCTACATGATCTATGACATATAACAAACTATATATGACAAACATCTTTTGAAAAACTAATCAGCATGATAATGCGTACTAATGTGACATGTACACTCACATTAGTATGCATTATCATTTTTTTTTTAGTCAGTCGTTAATTCACCATTAGTAACTTATTGACCCTAACACATGAGGGTCTGCAGGGGTCCTCTATATGACATAATTTCCTTTTTATGTTTTTTTTCTGCATTTTGGTTGGACCTCATGATTTTGAATGGGCAGGCAAACAAATTATAATATTAAAAATCAATGAAGCAGTTTTATTATACATAGTGCATGCATAGTAAACTAATAATAGCCAATCTACTTTTTACTTTTTTCTCAATTAGAATATCAGGACAGTTATATTATCGTAATAAGATATATATATATATGTATGTGTGTGTGTGTGTGTGTGTGTATATATATATATATATATATAGACACAAAAACACACACACACACACAAACACGTTTTTTTAATGTATTTTTAGATTGGGGATATATATATATATATATATACATATATATATGTGTGTGTGTGTGTGTGTGTGTAAAAACTTTTTAAATGTATTTTTAGATGGGGGATATAGATATATAATTATAACCTTTTTTAAACATAAATAAATATATATATATATATATATATATATATATATATATATATATATATATATTAGGGCTGTGCAAAGATTCATTGCGATTAATCGCATCCAAAATAAAAGTTTGTGTTTACATAATATATGTGTGTGTGCTGTGTATAATTATTTTGTATATATAAATACACACACTTGCATGTATATATTTAAGAAAATGTGTTATTCATATATAAAATATATATATATATATAATATAGATTATGTATTTACATATATACAGTATTTACATGAAAATAATTCTAAAATATATACATCCATGCCTATGTATTTATATATACAAAATAATTCTACACAGCATACACACATATAAGTGTGTTATGTCACTGACCCACATGCATTCCAACCAAAGCAAAGAGTTTTGCTCTAAAAGCTGACTGGCATAACTCCACCTGTTCCAAGAAAACAATATCTGCAAGATCTTATGGTCCAAGCCACCGGTCAGCAATCCTGACCCAGATACAGCCACAATCGAGAAACCAAACACTATGTCATTGTTAAAAAAAAAAGAAGCCAACAACAATCAGCAATTGTCTCATGCCGCCACTTACAAAATTATCCCACATGCACTCCCACACGTCACTGTGTGCATGGCACACACACCTTTCAAACACAGCGGCTTCCGACATCCCCAAACATTCCATGGGATGCTAAACTCATGACCTAGACATCCAAAAGTTATAGTTTTATAGTTAAAAAAGGATATTTGCCCCAAAACACATTCTAACTGCTCTTCAAAGATCAGAATAGGTGTGAACAGCATGACACAGAGAGAAGCACGAGAAAGTTCCAAAACCTCAGACCAACTCTGACCAGATGTGAAACAGGAGACAGAAACAAAAGCATTCTTCCCTTTCAAAGCCACAGCTCTCTCTGCTCCAGTGAACACGCACAACACAATGACAACCGTTCACGTGCACACTGCAACACTCAAACGCACTAGGGTTAAAGAGGAAGCACACTTACACGAAAAAGCAGAGTTGATGCTTCTCAGGCAGGTTCCATTGTTGTTTTGTGAGATTTCACCAGAGCCTGATGGCTGAATAGCACAACAGATCCCCTTCCCTTTCTCTAGCCCCCCTCCCTAAATGAATGCACTGCTCGCCGTCCCTACGCCTAGTGCACTGCACTCTCACTGCCCGTGCCCGAGCAACAGCTGTGATGTCACGAAGGGGCGGCTGGCTAAAGCCAAACCACGTCTACCAGGCTACGCCATTGGCTTAGGATGAATGCACAGTGTTTGCTCCTCCCACAAGCTCTGCTGTGATTGGCCGTTCAATGTTATCTTCCCAAAGGCATGGATTGCATCACAGAGAAACAATTCCTACTGACAGATTGGGTGGGTTGGGAAAGGGAGAGGATTTAAGTTGAATGCCAGCTTTTTAGTGCATTGACTTTAGTTAGTGTGTGTGCTTATGATGAACAATAAACAATAATGATCATATAAAAAGACTGTTCAGTTCACTGTGCACCTGCTTCTAAACTAAAGGAAAAAGCTTTAAGATCCACTTTAAGTGAGTAAAAGTAAATCATTTTGAGGGTTTCAGCAGGGTTCATTTCTGTGATGTTATTTAAATTCCCTTTACGTTTCAACTATTTTAACACATGACAAAAAAAAACACCAAAATGAATGTTAATCTTGATTTAGCTGTGGACATTGCCCAGCTTTTGCATTGCTTGTGAACTGACTGGCATTAAAAGTCTTAAAACAAGCACTCGCATGATGGTTATATAAGAGATGATGTCATTAAAGCTGGGTGGAGTGAATCTGGATTGTAGGATTATGAATTCCATACCTCTCTTTTCATGAAAAATAAAAATAATAAAAAAACAGTAATAAATAAATAATATAAAATAACAAAAATATATGCTTCAAAATAACCTAATACCTATAGGTTTGCATATTTAATCGTTCATTTGTCTAAAATGTTCTGAGTTGATGAAATGTTTAATCTGTCAGCGGAGCGGGTGGAGATTAGATGTCATTAATCTGGAGGGATTGACTGCCCGATTTCTCCCACAGCGGCTGGTTGTCAGATAACACCCGCACCTCTAACTGACACCACTGCTCCAAACTTGCACCAACACAACAGGAACAAATGGAGCTGGACTTTTTTTGTGGGAGAATACATGCTGAAACTTGTGTAAAAGAAAAAGAAAGAAATCCCTATATTCATGATCTTTGTGACAGAGTAGCTTTGTGGTTAATGATCTGGGCCGACATTATAAGTATATTGTCCACTTGCTCCCAGGTAGAGGCCTCCACAATTTTTACCGGGCATGAAAAGGAGGGAACTTGAGAGGAAGCCAACTGAAATCTTGAACATATATCCATTGCAATTTCCTGTTCTTCAAAGCAGGCTAATATCATCTGTCAGGGGTTCTTGCACTGGCCATATCTCTTTCAAGCTTGTCAGTAGCTTTTACACTAACAGCAAGAAGAACTGGGACAGTGTTGTGGGAAACTCCATGGCAAACCAGGATTAGTTCCATTCTTCAGTGCAAATAGCTCAAACAGAAAAAGTTTCAGTATTTTAATTAAGTATTATCTTCATAATTAGGTTCATCTGTGCAATAACCAAACATATGGCACGCTCTCTCATACAGCAAAGACAGCAAAGTGAAGCGTAATTAAAGTTTCCTGGTAACTATAATCTATTCCTGGTCACATTCATCTTTACATAAAGTGTAATAAGATGCCACGTCTAGTCCACTCGGCTCAGATGGAGCCTTCAGGCACCGTCCTCTTACTGTGTCCAGTTATGTAATTCAGCATCTCGCTGCAATAGCAGAGAGGAAGAGCCGCAGGAAACATGACTCAACAGAATGCAGTGAGGATACCGCAGGCAAAAGAGAGAGAGAGAGAGAGCGGGATTCAACAGAGAGAAAGAAAAGATCTGGCTCTACCTATGTCACGGTCTTGTACTGGTCATTAATCAGATTTGGGAGTATAGAGCTACACTATGGGACTTGTTTGGTACAGTATATGGGAGAATACATGCTGTAACTTGTGTAAAAGAGGAGTCAAAGACAGATAAACTGTGTGTGATGAAAAATCTTTTGTGATCTTCATGACAGAGTAGTTTTGAGTTTAACTATGTTAACTCTTATAATCAATGAGCTAGCTTTTTTTTATCAGAGGTTCCTCTTTTATATCTCAGGGCAGGCTATAAAATATAGATATTATTAAAGCTCAAACTTGTCTTACCCCTGTTATGGGGTGCACAATGTAATGCACATTTGCGAACTTAAATGGTTGTAATTCAAAAATGCTTTGGAATATAGATGTAAAATTGGTCTTGTTTTAAAGAAGAAATTTGGCAGAT
Source organism: Pimephales promelas (assembly GCF_016745375.1). Next base: position 381,878 of record NW_024121142.1, read on the forward strand.
TTTTTTCAAAGTGAAATAAATTAAGGAAGTGAAACAGAAAAAAAGTTGTACAATGTAAAAAAATAATAATAATTATATAAAATATATATTTTCAAAATCTGGGCTACTCTAAAACTGCACAAAAATCAAAAATCTGAACAAGTTGTGTTTATAATTAAGTTGATATCTCAAAAAATGAGCTTTCTGAGATTTTGTTTGGGTGCAGTACCAAACGTTTTCACTAGGGCACAAACAGATTCCATCACTGCCCATAAAAGGATGCCTCCATTTCCATGTGTGTTTTTAGTGATCTGATCTTTACACAATTTTCATACAATTTATGAAGTAGAGATCCTATTCAGAAGTAGTATGGGAAGTTTTTAGCAGATTTTGATATGAATTCAACCTCTAAGAAACACATACAAAGAACAAGCATATGCGTTATAGCCATATTCTTATAGCTTCCTGCCACCTCACAAATAGTGAATTCATTATTTTTTTTCTTAATATTTAAAACATTTTTAGACCTTTTTTCTAAAATAATTGGATGGATGCAATCTTTTGAACTCTTGCATTGAAAACAAACTGAGGTTTCTACCTTTTTTTCATGATTTTTTATGTTCATTGCTATTTCAAAATAAAGGTCTGAACAAACTTTATGAGTATTGTTGCAAATTGATAAATTACGGCCTGTATAATTTATTTTGAAAATCAGTCACCAAATATGGAAACTAGAGATTGTAAGCTTTCAAATGATATATAGTTTGTCAATATTACTTAAGGTATTTTCTAAGATATTATTGTTTTAAAAATATAATGGCAAGCGTCCCACCTGTGGGGTTAAGAAACACCGGAGTTTCTTAAGTCACAAAACTACCTTGTAACCAATCATATCAGGAGGGGGGCGGGCTTTAAGATATGGTTAAATAAGAGGAGCCATGTTAAGCAATATAGGGGGTAAATTATGTATATGATGTAGTAGTAGTATATTACAATGTTACTGACTTGTTCAAAGCGTTTCTAAGGATGCTGATTTTAGAAAGCAGCTGCTGACTCTGACATGGACAGGAACATTGTTTGTGTAACATTATCAACACATTATTAGTTGTTTGATAGTAGTCAAGCAAAAGGCTAATCATATTAATTACCATTATGTATCTGAAGTTGTAAAGAGCAATACAATTGTGCAATGTTTACTACTGACCGAGTGGATCTCTGAGCTAGTGTGAGTGAGTGGAGGTGGGCTAATTACCATATTCATGGGTCCATTTATACTAAATGAAGTAAGGGTGCAGAGTTACATTCAAGCTATTTTAAGGCGTGAAGACCTTTTTGTTGGTGATCAAAGATATTTAAGGGATACAATTATTGACTACAGAGGCACTTTAAGTATAACATTTGTTTCAGATGTTTCTCTTAAAATAACCTTAGAGAAATAAAAATAGAAGCAAATCAGGGAGGAAAAAAATGAATAAAATGTATAATGTGTAGACCAAATTTGACCATTAGACCAAATGTGTATGCTTTTTTTACAGTAGTTTAGTCTATTTTTTATTAATGTATTAATGAGGAAAAATTATAACTAAATACAGAAGAAAATCCAAAGAAATATTGTGTCTATGAAAAATAATGTAATGTAAATTATATCAAAACGATTGTATTGAATTGGAAGACAAAATAAAGTACAAACTTTAGACTTTTGGGGTATATTCTTAAATCCTTAATGTAGAAAAACAATCAAGATATTAAAAAGGCCAATGGGCCTGAGGTTTTATAGATAATAAAATGAAAAAAGTGTGTTAATGCTTAATCCAGTGGCGTGACATTGATTTTCCTATTCAGTCATTAAATATCTGTCAACCAATGCAAACTTAAGACGGGTTGGAGGAGTGTTAACTTCTATAAATTGGAGAGAGGTGCACGCGAGATGGGCTCTTAACAGTGGACCATGAATAGCTGATCCACATGTCCATGTCTTCTCTCTCTCTCTCTCTCTGGACTGTGGAAATATTACTGGAGGGAATGCCTGCATAGCTGGCTACCTAAGACGGGCCAGAAATAATCTGATCCTTCAAATAACTACTGTTTATGTGTGTGTGTTTTCAGAGGAGAAGAACACTTAATGCCTTAAGCATATAAACAATACCAACAAACAGGTCAATTACTTCTGAATTTAAAAAAAGTACTTGTCATATGTAAAGTGGTGTGTTTTAATAAATTTAATGCACATGTGCTTTTCGCAGATGGGTGTGAGTCACCCTGCGGATAGGCCTCTGGTGCTTCAGTGGAAAAACTCACTTATACAGTATATTTGTCAATTTAGAAGTATGAATTATGCAGAAGTGTCCTCGTTCTGTGGTTCAGGACTAAACAAGTTTTTGTTTTTTTTGAGTAGTGCGTAGAGGACCAGACTCCTGAGAGTTCAGACGGGTTACGGTTCTGGTAGGCGTAGGCCATGACGCATGCTTCACAAATAACCAGAGAAAACATGGAATTACAAAATACTGCCAAAAGGCACTACAAGATATTATATTATTATGCTGTGATTTTTCATTGGATTTTAAGTGTGTAATCTTTATTTTGTTCATTTTTTCACCTCTCCTAGCCTAATGTGCACAGATAATTTAAAAAGTCAAGACTTCCTGAGATGTGTGGTCGTGGTGTTTTCAACATGCCCGGTGTATCAACTTCATGCTCAACCAATGGCATGAGTTTAGGGTGGGACTAACTGTTGGGAAAGAATCTTTGGCAACGTTTACACATTTAGCAAAACGAATATTTCCCCCTCTCCGTTTTCAAAAATAACATCGTTTACACACCTGCATAAATACGCCGTCGAGCGCCATCATAACTATGCCAAACCTATTGGCGGCAGTGTAGGGGTTAAGGATAAAGCCATTCAAGCAAGAGTCAGAATCCTCAGAAACGACAAGAGAGAACGTAAAACAACGTTTCTCCCAGTTCACAGTCACACGACAACACATAACCGGCGTTTTCAGAAATCTCCACTTTGGCCGGAGTTTTTAGAAATAAGTGAAAAAAACGGCGTTTTCGTGTAAATGAGAGGGCAAAACGCAGAGAAATATTTGCGTTTTCCCATCATGTAAACAGGGCCTTTATTTCTGCAATTCTAATTGGTGCCACACATCCGTTTGAAACAGATTATCAAAAAAGAAAAAAGGAAAATGTTGGGCCAGAACTTGATTCTATCCATTTTAATTTATTGTAGTCATTTGTAAGAAAGGAGCGGGATTTAAGTGTACTAAAGGATTGGAGAAGTTTTAAAAACATGCATGGACTAATCGTGTGCACATATTTTAGGTACAATAAGATGCATGAATCAGCGAAAGCTTTTAAATGGAAACTGGTTAGTGAACTGGTTATGAATGTCACATCAAAATAGCTGTAAGTTTAGGTGTGTTTATGAACTGTTGAATGAGCTAAACTGGTTCTATTGACCGTATTAACGACATGTCGACATCCCAAACACCCAACAGACGAAACATTCAGCGCAAGTCAAAAGCTTTCTCCCTTACACACACACACAAACAAGACATAAGAAGAATACCCTAAAGGGGAAGGTTAGGTATAATGGTCACTCAGGCAGCCATAGCACAATAAAGGTTGTTTGTCACTGGCCTAATGCGATCATACAGTGGAAAGAGCACAAGAACACACACACAACAATGGCAATTCATGTCACACTAAAACAGAGAGATCTGTCAGCAGAGCTCCATCTCACTGCCCTTACATCCATCATAATCTCCAACCAAATAACGTCAAATGCCATTTGTGAATATGACAATGCCTGTTTGACCTGCCAGTACCAATAAAGGGGAACTATACAGTCAAACCTGAAGTAAAATCATTCTGAAAAAGCATTTTATTTGGTTTTATCAATTGAAAAATAAAAGCCTTGGAGGAAATGCTTGCTTGATCATTTGTTTGTTGGCTGTCCAACCATATCTGTACAGGTCTAAACTGCCAATTGTGTCAAAAAAAGACAGGATTTCAAAGCCATACTTTACTTTTAACTCTAATGGAGACTTTGAATACTCTACTCTTACTTAATTTTCTATGGAGCCATTACGTCAATGCCAGCTGGATATTCCTCTGACATCTTCTTTGTAACTGGCTTCCCTCTACAACACACACACACACACACACAATGGAATTTAAGTCGTTCCATTGACTGGTTCATGTGCTTCTTACAGCCTTTATTGGCCCACAGAGTTGATAGTACAGAGAGGATTAATACGTATGGAAAATCTTATTCCTTTGAAAGTACATGAAAACCTGGATAAGTACATAAATTACTGCAATAGCAAAATTGCTAAACTTGAGAGATGAATATGATATTGTGTGTCATACATTGAATGCTCAGAAATGGCCTTTGTGAACACAAAATCCCAGATGAGATCTCTTTACATCAGTTGTTTTTCCTTTCTTAAATGGAGAGCAAATGAAGGGTTTGCTAAAGTCTCATTTATCATCTCAAATTAATAATAAAAAAAAATAAATGATACAATATTTTTATAGCTACTCATGTCATCACTTGTCTTGTGTCTACTTTTATTTGTCTAAGTATAGTTAAGAGCAGTGTTGTTAATTATAGCTGAAAAATATTTCAGTTAAAATTAAATTAATTAATTTACTAGATGAAAAATTTACTAGATGAAAAATTTACTAGATGAAAAATTTAAACTTAAAGAAATAAATAAATTAAAATTACTAATGGTGCCTTGGCAACTAACTGAAATAAATGACTAAATTTAAAATTGAAATTATAAAATAATTCTAATTAGAAATATTTAAAAAGATTTAAAAGCACTTCATAATGACTAAAACTTAAGTACAACTAAAATAAAAACTGATACAAAAAGCTAATTTAAAATATTAATAAATACTCAAATATACTATAATAGAACATAACAATTAAGGCTGTGCAAAGATTAATTGCGATTAATCGCATCCAAAATAAAAGTTTGTGTTTAAATAATATATATTTGTGTGTGCTGTGTATAATTATTTTGTATATATAAATACACACATGCATGTATATATTTAAGAAAATATTTATATTTATATTTATATATAATATAGGTTTTGTCTTTATATATACAATATTTAAGTCCAAACAATTATTAAATATGAAGAGTTCAGATGCAAAAGCCTCTAAATGCCATTTGAAATTTTCTTCTTTAATGATGATTTTTATCAAACTTGTATATTTAAGTTCAGTAATTTCACTTAAATGGCAATAATAATTACCTATTAATTGTTATTTAAGTGAAATTACTGAACTTAAATATACAAGTTTGATAAAAATCATCATTAAAGAAGAAAATTTCAAATGGCATTTAGAGGCTTTTGCATCTGAACTCTTCATATATTTACATGCATGCATGCGTATATATTTATAAAGACAAAATAATTATACACAGCACACACATACAGTATATCATGTAAACACAAACTTTTATTTTGGATGCCATTAATCGCAATTAATCTTTGCATAGCCCTAATAACAATATAAATACAACCCTGCAAAGTGATAGACAAACTGATAGAACTCTGCTAATTGTTTTGAACTTAAATTAAAAAGATCAACCATATGACCAATATAATTTCCATTTTGGGAACCATCAAGGCAAATTAAACCAGACTGCAAGCCAACGGCTATATTTTAGTAATGTCAACTAAAGCAAAATGATAATGAGTGTTAACAGTCCTGCCAAATTGTGTTGTCATTATTACATTAATTATAGCTGTCTGCTTGGATGATTACAATGACTGTACCTCAATAATATTATGTCGCTGTAATAGGGTGTGCCATTTAAGCCAATAAATGCTATGGTTTTATTCTTGAATAGCCTTAATTAAGCGTTCATTAAGATGTATCACACCTCCTCTGTCTACAGACACTTCCTATCATTGCTAAGAGACAGGAAGCCACAGTGGCATTACTTGAACACACTCCAATTTACAATTCAATTTGAAGCCATCCATTTAAAATCCCACTAACAAAACTGAATGTTTCCATCTTTGAGGCTCAGATCAATAAGTATGGCAGCAAAGCAGGTGATATTGAGGAAAGAGCCGACAAACCCGTCAAAGGAGACACCTAACATTGTGTTTACACAAACACTCATCTTACGCGCACATCCATTGAGACACAACTCATTTCACACACGCGCTCTCGTTTTATATAAGAGCTGAAAGGCTGGCTGGCTGTGATAATGTCCTCTCACTCATGTGTGTGTGTTTGTGCATGAGTGTGTCCGAGATGCCCAGCTGACTGAAAGGGAGAAGCCAGACTCTGCAGTAAATTATTCACCACAGTCAACCACAGCTTACGAAATTGCATACAAAACGTATGGAGGAGGGTTGAAAGAAAGTGATGGTGCCAAGACACAAGAAGAGAAAAGGAGGAAAAGGGGGAGCTCCCCGACGCCGTACTCACGTGAGTTCTCGCAGCTGACAGAGGTAGAGGGATGGAAAAGGGAAAGAGAAAGATACGGACAGGTCTCAGCGAAGCATCCGAGCACAGACCCGTCCAGCCTTGCAGCCCCTCATCCCAAAAGGAGAAGAAACAGCGAGATTAAAGGCGCAAATCTAGAAAGACTAGCAGACAGGAGAGAAGAAGAAGCAGCAGCAGATGTGTGAGCAAGCAAGGGTGTATGTGTGTGAGAAAGAAAAGAGAAGAGAAAGACTGATGAGAAGGGAGGGGAAAGGCAGATAGTGGAAGGGGATTGGCTGAAAACAAGGGAGGTGGGGATGTGGTCAGCCAATATTCTGAGTGAAGGTGCAAGGCAACAGGAAAATGGCAGATGGAGAACACATCCTTTAGATACAGAGTAATCTCTTGCTCTCTCTAAGGTTTGCCACACTACCATAAACATGACATAATTTTTTTCTCGTTTTCAACATCCTCAACATGAAATCAAAATGTATTTTGTGATTAATTCATTGGTGCATTGTATTCCCAAGAAGTAATCTTTTCCCAGTGAAACGACTTTGATATTCTGCTGATGTCACTTGGGCCACACATGCTATTGGGTAATGATCACCAATAGACAAATAGCTAATTATGTTTTAGCAAACTCACATTTGGTCCATCTCGAAACACATTTTTTTTTTTTTTACGACCAAATTTCTAATACAACATTTATTTTCAATTGGAAACAGACGTCAAATTGGTTACAGACAGCAACTAAAGTTTGCTTTAAATAAATTCATTTAGTTGAGCAGCAAAAATCTGTAAGTAAACAGTTTAAACATTTGGGGTTGGTTAGAACTTTTTATCACTGTATAATTTAGTTTGTGATTAGAATGATACACAATCACTAATTATTCTGATATGTTGATTTGGCATAGTTTACATTGTTTTCATTAAAGTACATTTTAATTTATCCATAAAATAGTAAATAGTTAAAATGTCAAATGAAGCATTAGATTTACGCATACAAACTACCAATGGAGTAATACAAATAACCCTCATACAAATATATATATATATATATATATATATATATATATATATATATATTACATTTGAAATCTAAAAAACAAACATTTTTAACATTTTGATGATGTTTAGATATTTATACTGCAAAATTAAGTAAAAATACTCGACCCATTTCAATACAACAGACAAACACAAGAACTATAAGAGAAAGTCCTCAAGAGTTCAAAGGTGAATATTCAAGAAAATGAATGAATCTCCTGTGTGATGAAATTGCATGATGACATCTTTTCTGCAGGATCAAGTGCCTTATATTCAGTTTCCCAGAGTGCTATAAGGGGGAAGGTGTATTTGTATTTTTGTATTCACCATCAGGACAAAATAGGGGAAACTAAGAGATATACAGGAACAACATGATAGGAGAAAAATCGAGGGGACAAGATAATGAGTAACTATCAGGATAATGATATTATGTGAGCTAATGAAGATAAATGACTACAGAGGCATAGAGAAAGAGAGAGAGATGCCACCACTGTAGATATTCTATAGATAAATTAAGACCGATTTTAGTCTTAGAAAGCACAATTATAGTCTTAGAAATTCCAGCTTGGGCAGGAGGGGTCACTTTAGTCACATCAGTCTTCTAAGACAAGCTAGAAATATCATTTCTGTCAACTGAAGGACAAGGACCCATGGTGACATCTTGGATTACCAAGTTACAACCATTCCCACTAATATCACCAACATCCAGAGTGACAAATTGAGTTCAAATCATCACTAAGGGTTAGAAGGGGTGGAGACAAATGGCAGGGGGCGTGGCTTAGCTGATAAAAGCATCAACCATGTGTGCGCTGAGGGGGGGTGGGCGGGGCCTGATCTCATTCCTTGATTTGATTGCATGAGAGAGCGATGTTACCATGGAGACTGCATCCAGTGCAGCAGAACCCAGATGGCAGACCGCCTCGTTCACCCTCCTCCTCCTCCTCATCTCTCCCTCTCTTCCTAAACTCATAGAGGAAAACCACAGACCTGCAGGACGCAGAGTGTGAATTGCATGTGACTGCAACACAAAGCCAGCACTCAGCACAGTGTGTGAGAGTGTGCATTTGTGTGCTTTGTTAGTGGTATGAAGGCAGACCTCTTCAGGAAGCTTGAGGGTGGTGATGGCCTAACATGTGATGCTGCAGATTCCCGAGTCGTGGTTTTGTAAATAGACTCTCCAAAGAGTACACACACACACACACACACACAAACCTCTGGACAACACTGCATTCTACTCTTGCATAAAGACATGCAGATAAGCACAGATTTTTTCTAACTTTTGAGTGGGGCGTTGCATCATAGGTGCTTTTGGCCCTGACATTACCTTGTTTTCTGAAAATTGCATTAGCATTCTATGGTGGTATGGTATATATATATACATACATACATACAATTGTGTCACTAATAGAGTTTTTTTCAATAGTTATTAGCATACTCTGAAATATAAGACCAATGAAAATAAAGAAGAATCATGCTAATCATCACCTAGGAAATAAGTATTTATTTGTATACACCTGTATATATATATATATATATATATATATATAGGCCTGTGTATGTATATTTAATTACAAAAACTATTCTTAGTCAAGCTAATTTCATAGCCAGCACTTTGCTGCTAAATACACAAAAATAAATCATATTTTCAGTTTTTGCATTCTTGCACACTCATAAACATAACAAAAATATTGAATAGGTGATGATTAGCTTGATTTTTCTTCATTTTCATTATTTTAGAGTATACTACAAATTTAAAAAAAAACTTTATAAAAAACTTTTTAATTTGTGTAAAAATGCATATTCATAATTTTCTCACTGCTTGTAATTATTTCAATCTTTGTTATCATAGTTTAAAATGGAATAATATTTTATGATGGATTTTCATAGTTTAAGATTGCAAGTTCATCTAAAATGAGGTACAGTATGTAAAACAATAAAATCAGTCAATAAGTCAAAATATTATTTCAAGTGATTTCTATTAACATAATCCTAATTAAAATTCTAAAATAAAATACTAAAAATGAAGATGTAGAACATCAACCTAACATTATATTTTGAGTTTATTCAGAGGTACAGCTTTGATATAGAGCCTTTGCATATTGTCTTGGACAAATTGGAGTCGAAAATTTTGAGAACCAAAAAATTTTGATCTAAAGCTCAGATAACCAAATGCTTTCATGTTTGATGTCTGTGATTTGCAAGACAACATTAAAACACAGCAAATTATATGCATCAGCATTTATCAGGATCTAATTATATTTAATTTCTTAGCCGCAAGCAGGGAATACCAGAGTTTAATTACTTAACAACTCCCTTTAAGAGAGAACTTTAATATTCTCTAGTTCTCTCAGCTGCCACTGTATGCACTAATGAATGCATTGTAGGCTACTGAGAATGAACCACAGGGATTAAACCCATTTTAAAGCTCAGTCTTAATCAACTAAGGAACAAAGTTCCCCTATAATAGTCCTGCCATACTTTACTAACTGCATGTGCATGTAGAGGATACATCAGGTGTAATGAAGCAAGTAATTGCAAAGCAAGTGTTTCCCAATATATCTACTTCATTCTGATGCTTAAAGGTGCTGTATGTAACTTTTTCACTCTACTAAAGCATAAAAAATACCATACTATGTTTGCATTTATTGAGGAAACATGCTAAGTTCACATACTCGTTTTTCTGAAAAACACTTCTACAGCCTGTTATTTTACTTTGAAATGTGCGTTTCCAGGCTGGAATGTTTGTTATTGTTTTGGTTCGTGATACTCCATTATGCTCGTTATTGTTGCGTGCAGTGTTGGGTGTAACTAATTACTAAGTAATTAGTTACTGTAATTTCATTACTTTTCCCTTGAAAATGTAAAGTAAGGGATTACTCTTCATTAATCTGCAATTTTACAGTTACTTCTGATGTAATTGAGGTAAAAATAGATCAATTCGATCTCACAGCGATTCGTATGCATTTTATGACGTGTATAAACCGTACGAACGCACTCGTAGAAATTTGTAATGTCATGAGATCAGACATAAAACAATAGTGGGTTTAACATCAAAATGTATTGTCTGATGCTAAAAAGTATGTTTTTATAATGTAACCTTCTCTACCTTGGTCAGTTTAAGGATAATTCATGCAATTTTATAGTATTTATTTGAATGAATTATAACAGGTTCATGTCTATCCTTGTATTATTCAGCTGGTTGAGATTGATATGGGATTTTGAAAGTAATTAGTAATTAAAAGTAATTAAATACTTTTTAGAGAGAGTAATTGGAACAGTAATCTAATTACACTGTTGAAGAGGTAATTAGTAACTAGTAATTAATTACTTTTTTGAAAAAATTTACCCAACACTGGTTGCGTGTCCTCAAACTGGCAACGTTTGTGAGCGCCGTCCAGCCTGAGGAGCAGGTGGCGGGAGAAACAACGATCTCTGACATTTTGAATTGGACTGCAGTACCTATTTCGACTGCACCTTTAACATTGAATGGTATTGAATGTGAATAATTTGGTCACCATTGTTTGTAAGTCTCTGTTTTTAATAATGTGTGAGGTCAAATAGCCTACACGTGATATCCAGGGTTACTCATGACTGACGTAATACATGAGTGAATGGCTTCACAGGCTCATATCCATTATCACACTTTTCTGGCAAACATAGGTCCGGAAATGACTGTGAATGCCCAGCATTGTCCTGCTATCAGTTGTAACCTTGCTCACCTTCCTCCCATGCATCATGCCTATTTGACTATTTATGCTGAGCCACAACAGAAGAGTTATTGAGAAAAGCAAGTTGTGACAATCACAATTACAGATTTTAATACCAAAATGCAACATTTTATGCACTTCCCAACGCAATTTCCCAACGGATTTAAGAAAACTTACCTCAACATGCTGTTGCTTTCAGTGATCAAGCTGAATTGGTGTGAGACATCTTTCTATGTGTGATCTGTAAAGAAGGGCAATATGACAAAAATAATGAGTTAATAAATCACTAGGTTTTGAAAGTGAGTACAAGTCTAGCAGTTTTTCATTGACACAAAATAACGCCTGAAAGAAGCAAGTCAGGGAAATGAGATTCAAAAATGTTTTTTTTTTTTTTTTTTGCCAACCTCAGAGATCAAGCTTTTTAATTTTATATTTTGTGTTAGTTAAAAAGAAAAGTTATCGCAAAAAAAAAAAGTTTTATGTTACCGTGATATGGACGTGATGACGTCCCTATTTCCCACGCACAGAACAAACGCAGTCAAATCATTTTATTAAAACACAGCGACATCTCCTGGCCACTTCTGATAGCACAATGAATGTGGGAAAAGCCTAATTCAACTGAGCCCACTAAGACAACATTTAATTACAAACGTAAACACTATGAAGTACTATTTAATTGTTTTAACCCAGAGGCGGTTCACTATTGCATAACTCGCTCGACAGCTTTACTTGCTTAGCCTTCTATGAACAAGACATTTGGATGATTCAATGTCAAAATGATGTTTCCATTCCGTCACAATATCAATACATTTTAAGCTATTTTAAATAACACAACCCACACCGTTGGCTGGTCCTCATCATGACATGTTTTAGTATCATAGTATCATCTCAGGGACATTTGCTTCCCAGCCACAGGAAAAAACCTGACTCACAAATTGAGTAGAATCTTAATATGCTTGAATATAACAATATAGTAATCAACAATAATACATACATGTACAATTTCAATGTGGCTGATATGTTTTCCAGTGTAGTAGTCGTGCATGCATGGCATAGGGCTACTTCTTTACATTTCTAATATAAAAATGTTTGTTAAATAAATAATGTACTTACTTTGGTGAAACACATATCACAGGTTGGCAGTAGGCTACTTTGTCTGCAGAAGTGTGTTTTGTCAAAGAGAGAATTCTTAGTCTCCAAACAAAGTGATCCTGTCCTTTCCTTCAAAGCTCGAGTTTCTTCCTCGTTTTTTTCCTTATCCTGTCCTCTCTCTCTCTCTCTCTCTCTCTCACACACACACACACACACACACACACACAATCACGCATTTTCCACATGCAAGGTAGTTATTTTTTTTGTATTATTTTATGAGACAAAAACAATAGAAAGCATCCCATTATTTAGGTGTGGTCTAAATGGTTGGATATATAGTTGAACTAAACAAAAAAGGATGAATTACTTTGGATAGCCCGTTAAGCCTAAAAAAAATGTATCCTACATCAAGATAATTTTGTAGAAGTTCTAGATTGTTTCATGGACAAAATCTTTGTTGTGAGAGAGCTGAGGACTATGAAAGAAGACTCTGTGCTCGGCAGTTTTTTTTTTTTTTTTTTCCAGGGGGTATTATTTCACTAAGACACCAGCCAAGTGAGATCACACTGTAAACATACACCATTACCTAGACAACATGGCAAATTCTCCTGATTTCCATCTATATCTTGATGAACAAGAGCAGAGAAAGAGAGAGAATGTATTAAATTCAGATGAAATAATGTAGAATAGAAAATACATGACCGAATAGTGACATTAACAGTAACACCATTCTATCCAGGGCTGCCATTTAGTCCTTGCTATAGTAGAAAGAAACTTCTTATGGCTTTCTCTGTCATTCCTAATCTAGTTGTAGAATAGTCCAGATACGTTTTGTGGTCATTTTGAACAGTAGAGCTATTCTTTTAGCATTTAAACAAACCTCTCTTTGTGAAATTTTGCTTGAAAACAGCATTTGTGCTAACGGTGTTTTTTAAACTTTTTGACTAGAAGGCCCAGAAACTCGAGCTGCGGAAAATTTACAGTGGATGCTCTTGAAAACATGGTAAGTCTATCCCTCACACTTAGTCTCACTTTTATACAAATTCAATTTACAATTTTTTTTTTTTTTTTTTTGGTTGAAATCATTTTAAGTCATCTTGTTTGCCGAGGTTTGCTTCAGTGTCCAAACTTTTTGGTGTCACTGTTGTATTACTAGTTCAAAGGGGAAGGCACACACACAACAAAATGCTTTAAAGGTGGAATCCACACTTTATTACATAAAAATAAGACGGACTATAAAAGACAAAGAACAACAATAAAACTCATTCCAGTCCCTGAAATTAAGTGTTGTAAACTAATACAACACTTAAAAGCTCTACAGCTTGTTAGAAATAACAATGCTGAAGACTTCAGCTAAAAAATAATAAATATTAAGGAATCAACATTAGCACGCATTATCATGCAGTTTTGCGTTATAAAAATCCAAAATGTTATAAGACAAGTCCCTGATTGCCTACATTCATCAAATATTTTATGGCACACTAAAATCCTTAAGTATAAAACCTCTGTAGGCCATGCCATGGCTTCTTAACCTACAGTTCCTGCCCTGTTTCTTTCCCCGAAGCGTCGAAAGAAAGATACAAGTCCTGAGCTTTCCGGTCTCTTATCTGAAGGAAGCTCCTGTCCATTGCGTCTCTGAAAGATCTGTCCCAGTCTGAAGTTAGATGCGGACCCTTTTTCATCAGGAAGTGATGCAGACCTTATAAACGTCCCTTGTGCTGGAGTTCGCTTTGAAGGACAGTCTGGTAATGAAGATGTCCCAACACCGGATTTATGAGAGAAAGAGGGCTTGTCGCGTACAGGTGTGTCAGGCAACGCCCACACCCCATCATCAAGGATGTCCACCCTGGAGACAGAGAACGAGTGCCTGCGGTGGGGCGTGTTACGGGGAGATATACGAGGGCTGAGGATGGTCCATGGAGAGCCAAGACCTCCCAGTCCGTTCTGCAAGGCCAGATCCACTTCTTTTATATTCCTCTGCCGAGGGGTAGAGGTGCACACGCCGTGCCGTCGGGAACGATCTGGTGTAATGGTTCCGTTCAGGCTGCCGCAATCCTGAAAGTTGAAGATCTTGCCGGAGAACTCAGGCATTTTGTCTGCCTCCTCCATTTTCTCCTTGTTCTCATCTCTTCCTCCTCCTTTATCAATGTCTTCAGTCTCCTTCACTTCTCCTTTAACCAAGTCTTCAGTCTCCTCCACTTCTCCTTTATCCACTCCAGTCTCCTCTACTTCTCCTTTTTCCATCACTCCGACTTCAGTCGCCACAAACTCTTGTTTGGTCAAGGTGTTGCTAGAAACAACTTCCTTATGGTCGTTGCTTTCAGGAATCAGATCATCAACGATGCACTGTCCTCTTTTGGATGCGGCACGTGCCCGCTGAACTTCATTGACGGTGCAGGGTGGAATCTCCTCCTTCTGGCAGATGTGTTCTGGTTCTTGAACTCTCGAGATCTCAAATTTCTCCTCGTTGGTTTCCACAGGGCTGTCCAGATCCCCTCCGCCCTCACGTTCCTCGACCTGAGGGTGGTTGTTCTTGATATGGCTGCCTGTGACTGGTTTGACCCCACCGGACCTTCTGCGAGAAGGACGTTGGCTGAGAAAGCTGGTCAGGACTGATTCTAAAACAGAGGCTTCATCCCTCACATCCCCTTTCACATCCAAACTGGAACATGTGGTGATGGATCGGCGCTTAGCCGTTCTGGTGAGCATTTCTCTTTCTCTCTGCTGTTGCTTGCGAGCCTCAGCCGCCTCTCGCTCACGGTTTTCCTGCAGGACAGGACAGAAGAGGCTGTGGGTGTTTCTTTTTTTCCTTTCAATCTTGGAAACTTTTTACCATGACTTTATTTATTTGTGCTACTTTTTAATGCCTTATTGTAAATGGATTTTTATTGTTTTACCCTTGTCCCAGTCCTAGGCTATAAAACTTAAAGAACATGAACTTTTTTTTTTTGTATTGTGAGCAAAAATACGCATGCATGTAAATTGTGATGTCACTTCCATCACGCTGAACATTATCCCCGGGTTCCCCCTAATAATTTCTTTTCAAAGTTAGTGTATACTCTTCTTTACCAAGTCAACAGTGTCAGTGAAGAGCATGACAGATAACATAAAACATGAACAAAACTATGCAAAAACGTGCTGTAGTCAAATTCAATTCATCCTAGGCTAAAAAAATAATACCTAAAGTTTTCATATCTGATACCAGAACACATTTTGTGAACAATATGCAGCAGAAATTGCAACAACACATGTGGAACCACCCTGCTAATAAAGTTCTATATAGTTTGCCCTTATAAGACATTACATTTTTACCTGTGTAGCTCTCTCAAACCTCTCACAGAAGGAATGAAAGATAGAGCAACATTCCTCTAGTTTAAAAGTGGCTGGATCTTCACAGAAGTACTCTGCCACTGAGGTACTGATGTTGTCTAGTTCCTGAAGGGAGGCCTCCACGTCCGCAAGCCGAATGTCAGCCATCTGTACAAGAGCAGACATATATTATTCCCAGAATACTGATAGACTATGCTGTTTGCCTAGTATGGTAATTATAGTCACCTGACATTACACTGCAATTTCAATAGAAGAAACTTTCTTAAAGGTCACATGGAAAACCAAAATATCTTACACGAAGAAATGTTTCCATCTGATTTAGTACATCGGTCTGTTTACTAGCGTCCATCTTTGCTTCCCTCATTTTCTCCAATTCCCTATGAAAGTCCATCTCCACCTCCTGCTTTTGGATCCTATATTGAATTTATGAACAAAGTGGCATTTGACTTCTAAATGCATCTAATATACATTACAGAACATTGTATTCTATCTACCTTGCAGCAATTCCAATGTGCTGAAGCTGTTCAGGGAAATGCAGCAAAGCTTCATCAATCTGTTGGGCTTGCTGAAATGAACAGAAAATGATCATTTTTTTAAAACATATTAAAGGAAACAACATCCAATAATGGTCGTGAAAAGAGCGATTACTAAATTTACCATGGACACATAGTGCATAAGGTTCATGCCAGGTTTATTTGCTTTGGTGTCCACCAGTTTGAGCAACGATGCCATTCTGAAGCCAATGGCACTACCTGCATAGCCCCCCTGAACAAGATGGAGTAAAAGTCATGTATCTGCTCTAGCTGTGGTTCACACTCAGGAATAGTGTATTTATAACAAACAAAGCTGCGTTTCCCAAAAGCATCGTAAGTCTAAGTTGACCGTTGACCCATTACCCCCAATTGTCTCTGCGATTATCTTAGCTCACGAAGCTTTTCAGAAACGCAGCCCGGAACAGATCACGTGACACTCACGGCATTCATGTAGTTGCCAGCCTTTAGCACCAGTCTGATGATTGAATGCAGGTCATCACACGCCAGCAACTCTAATAGGTAGACAAAAGTTTGGGGTCAGTATGATTTTATTTTTGTTGTTGTTGAAAGAAATCAACACTTACTTATTTAGCAAAACTGATTTATAAGTAATAATTTGATGATTTCATCTAAATGCGATTCTACAAAGGAGAAAAATAATTTTTTCTTGAGCACTAAATCAGAATATTAGAATGCTGAACATTGTACAGACTGTAAAATGTTCGTAGTTCAACTGAAGCACAATATGCTCTCTGGACTATTTTCAAATTATGCTAGAGAACATGATCGTGAAACATGAAAACAACCCAATTTTCACCTAACTTCATATGCTGATAACATAATTTCTTGTGAAATTTTTACTGATGGACTTAGACTTTTTAAAGTACCATTAGCAGCAGTTGTCATGACAGCAATGGAGTGCTTGATTTCTTCTATAAAGGGAAAAAACTCCTCTCTGAGGAGCAGGCTCTTTAACCTCACTTTATACCTGAAAATAAATAAAAGTCACAGAATTATTAGCAGCTTTTCAGCTGAAGCCCGGTTGAATTAGCGGTTGACATATAAATATCTTTCCACAGAATTTCCTGGGCACAGAAATTGGCCTTTCACATGCTTTTAACCATGAGAGAAAAACTCACCCGGGTACTTGAACCAGCATCGCCATGAAATGGTCAGCATCATTTAGCTGAGATAAATCTCCTTTGAATGACATCAGCTTCTTTGTCTGGAACATGTCAATACATAAGCAGTGTTTAAGGGACAGTTTACCCCAAAATCAAAGTTCTGTCCTTATGCACATTTATTAATTTAGCTGACGCTTTTATCCAAAGCGACTTACAATTGCTATACATGTCAGAGGTCGCATGCCTCTGGAGCAACTAGGGGTTAAGTGTTTTGCTCAGGGACACATTGGTGTCTCACAGTAGATTCGAACCCAGGTCTCTCGCACCAAAGGCATGTGTCTTATCCACTGCACCATCGCCACCCCTAAAGTGCACTCACCCTCAAGCTGTTTTAAACCTTCTAAAAGAATACTATGCAAGTCAATGGGGACCAAAACATTGGTTTGGTTGGTTACCAACATTCTTCAAAATAACTTATTTTGTGTTCAAAAGAAGGAAGGTTTAGAACAACTTGAGTAAATGCCAGAACTTTTATTTTTGGTTGAACTAACCCTTTAAAAACAGAACTATAGCATAGCACTATGCAGTCATATAGACTAAAGAAAGCCAGTTTACCTCCATGTCATCAGGCAACCACTTGTGGAGTTCCTTCAGTTTCCCAGAAGCAAAGCACAGTTTACCGTGCCTGACAGCATCAACAATATCCTTCGGTGGCCTGAGAAGCACACCGAACCACACACGAGATGTTTTTAAATGGCTACCTAAGAGTTATTTCGTGAGGTCTCAGCAATTAATCACACATATTTCTTATATATGCAATTCAGTGTAATGTTCTTCTAGACGCTAGGTTTTGATTGCCTTGCTATCCATGCATTGTACATGTACAATATTCACTCAAGAGATGCAAAAATGTTATTAGGAATTAAAGAACAGACAATAATTTAAATTTATACCTTACCTTTTAAACTGTTTTAGCAAAATCCCAATACTCATACTTTTCTTAGAGTTGAGAATTGATACCTAAAAAAAAAAAAAAATAAAAATACAGATATATGGTGTCAATTTCTCATAATCTGGGAGAGTGTTCCCTGAATATAACATATTATATTCAGTGACCGCAACTAAAAATAAAATCTAGGAAGCATGATGCTGAACATGCACCATTCATTGTATAAGCGAAGATGGAAGTGGAATCAAACAGACATGAGCTTACATTGTTGTGAAAAGTTCAGCATTTCTCAACATAACTTCCTAACAAACAATACATGCTCGCTTTACATTACAGTAAATTTTGTTTGATCTGTTCTCTCATAGTTAATACTTCAAAGTTAAGTATGTTGTTTGAGCTACTGAAATGACCTCAGGACAAGTTGGTTAAACTAGAACGCACTGGAAAACAAACAAGCATAGCTAATAATCTTGTTGTGCTTCCACCTACAGTAAATGAGTCCAACACAGTAGGTCCAATACTGAAGCTTTATCAGAGCAGAAGTACTGGAGTCACCTCTCCAGATCATTTGCCTGAACTTTTGAAAGGTGAGAGACACAAATGAGGCCACTAACGACGAGTAACTACATGTCATGTTTAATTCACCCACTTGCTACTAAACTTTGAATCTTGATACACAAGAGATGACATCTGAGCTGTCGGTCAACCCTGCAGTGCTGTCCCAGCCAAAAGACCTAGTTATTATTAATGACAAATCCTCAGCTTTACAACAAAGATCGGCTTAACAACTGTCCCGGTAGCGGCTCGCTATACAAGGTTTCCATATTTGGCCACTGTTTTGAGACAGAATTTAGAACACAACTTGGTTAGAAATAATGGCTTTTATTTTTTTTGTATAAAATAACATTTTTTTTAGTGCAGTACATGCTTTACAGGAAACTTCTTTTAAGTAAACTTTTCACTTTGGTATTTAAAAGGTAGGGTAGCCATTTTCTGGAGAAACTAGCAATAGCGAGTAAGCTTTGAAAGCATTATTTGAATTTGGACCATATGCAATGATTGGGTCGGGTGAACATTTTATGGTCATACGCCTTCAACAGACAATATATAGCCTATACATACATTGACATCTTAGTGATTGGTATCAGGATGTGAAGTGACTCCAATGTCAACCAGCATAACAAAAAATGTTTCTGGAACAAACCACCTACCCTGCCTTTAATCTGCTGATTGTCTTAGCTCTGTATTACAAATCATTCCTGAATAACAACCATTTAAGTTCAGATTCAGAGTGCATTTATGCTCAAAAAGGAGGTGACAGTTAAACAGGTTAAATCAACTTTTAAGTAAAGGCACTTACCTTCTCTGATTCTGTAGCGATTTGCGAAAGGCCCCACACACTTTTTCTGACCGTCCCACCCTTGCGAACCAAATCATGGTGCTCCTTGTGGCTGAAAAGCTCCTCCATGCGCTTAGTGTCCAGTTCAAAGTTCTCAAGGTTGCGTTGGGCTGTCCACACGTTGCGCTTGCCCAACACACTGTGCCTGGGGATGGCATCCCAGTTGAAGTTGCGCATTTTTGAGCGCTGTTGGACAGTCCGGATGAAGGGGTCCCCCAAATGTGAAAGAGGTGGGGGCGGTGGGGGTGGAAGTGGTGGTGGAGGTGGAGGGGGAGGAGGAGGAGGTGGAGGGCCCTGAGAAAGGGGCAGGGTGGGACGTCTGAAGGGTGAGGTCTCATTTTGAAAGCACCTGGAAAGATCAGGAGGAAGAGGTGCCGTGGTTACAACTGGAGCTCCATCCATTGGAGGACACGCTGTGGACCCAGTTCACTGGATGGAGGGATCAGAGAGGAATATAAAAATACAAATCAATGAGAGGCACATAGAAAAACAGAATATTTACAGAAGCAAGAAATGGACTTCTGAAAAATAACTTCCAAGATTTCTAACCTAAGTAAAGCCACAATTTAGGACCAGATGGTGGACCTTTAAGCCTGTTTGTTGGATACTGTGGATGCAACCAAATGACCCGAATTAAAAATAGCAAACACCAATTATAAAACTTAGACTGGAAAAGCAAGTTGCTTATTCAAAAAAGCCATGTGAGCAAACCACAAAATCAGATAATACTTAACAAGACCAATTTGCCCAGGAACTGTAACAGGGAGTTAAACAAACAATTTGATTAAAGTTATCAGGCATAAAGGACAATTTGCATATCACACATACTTTGGTCTCTACTTTTAAACTCTACTGGTTGCTTAATTTACTTTTAAGATGTAAGAGAGCAACAATTCCAACATTTAAAGAAGTAGGCTACTTTTGACGTGAACATCATAGCCTGCACATTATGTTATTATGACAATATTTACATATACATACAACATATAAACAATATTTTACACACATCTTTATTAAACGATTTTTTTTAAATTACACTAGCAAAACAGGGACTTTACATGACTTCTTTAACGCACAGCAATTCCACTGTTTACAAAAAAAGACCAAGCAATCAAATAAGTTTATAGAGATCACTACATTGTTCGAGTTCTGCCGTTTGAGACAAAATATTTAACTCCACAATTGTCCAAAATTATAGCGAAAATACAGTCATTAATACTGCATCTGAAATGTGTTAACTCCCGAAAAAGCTAATAATTTAAATTCAGACCAACATCACCGATTATTATAAAACTAGGAGAAAGCAACATTAAGAGTAAGTGGCAGAAAATTCATTTCATTTTGGAGGTACGTACCGTACCGGAAAGTAAATACCAAATTGGGATTAAAGTTGATGAAAGCTTAATCAACTGACGTCCATTGCTGGAGAAAGTCATCAGACACTCCCCGGGTCAAACGCAACGCCATCAACTACTAGCACGAGCACTTATGGATGAGAGAAGCCACGCCCCTCACGCACGAGCAACAACACTCACCTTTGCTTTTTAAAAATACCTTTTCAGAAATATTTTAATTAATTAAAGAAGAAAGGAAACTACAGACACTGGGCACTATGGAATACAAATATATATATTTGTTTATTTATTTAATTTTTGTAATAACCCTGATTTATTTAACAAGTCAAACATAAACAATGTAAGAATATTGGACTTTTGATTCGTCTAAAATCTTTTAACGTTAACTTACCCGATCTGTTTTAGCCTATTGTATAAACATTTAGTTCTTCCTCTTCAGAAACAGATGTAATGTAACGTAAAAGTTTTTTTTTTTTTAAATAGCTCGTTGGTTATCTATTCAGACCATGTTTCAGTTGTTTAAAGGTTAACAATCGATTTTTATTTATCATCCATTGATTCAAAGTTTTAATTACGTTACTGGAGCACTGGCCCTAAAACATCTGAAGTAACGTTATCATATTCAACATACCTAGTGGTCAGCATGTATTTAGCATGGCCTGATGCTTGTTCAAATTTGGGGGAAAACAGGGTCAAAGCAAAATAGGACATCATCCAAGTATAAATGACACAAAGTCCATTTTTGCAAACTTTTCAAATTTTATCTGGTGGGTTCTTGTACATTTGTCGGTCAAAGGTTTGGTCAAAGCCAGGAGCAAAGGCTAACATCATAAGCTTCCAGTTTCAAAATCTGTCTTAATTATCTTTACATATATACAATCATTCATACACTACAATACTACAAAGCAGCCTAAAATATTGATTGTACATAAATATGGTAATATTTATAACCCTTTCATTCTGCTATGCTAAACTAGGATGACTAATGGAGTGACCATTTCAATACCAAACACGTCATCAAAATAAAATCATCAATATCCAGGTTTAGTGTTGAGGAGGTCTAAATTTAAAATCCTATTGCTCTGGAACAAATGTCTTTCACTTCATGGATCAGTGCAGTCTCTATGGCACGAGAGGGAATCCTTTTCTCCAGCTCTCAACAAGAAAATAATCACACACAGTCCCGTCTCTGCTGCCCGACAACTGTACAGGATGTAACAAACAAAATAATTGGTATAAAAAACATCTGACAATTTTTTTCTTCTGAGGTGACAGTGGCCTTTACAAAACAAAATGTAAAAGGCAATTTAAAAAAAAAATCACTAGGTTACACGACATTCAAACTAAATTTCAAGCATTCTTTAACATTCATGAGTAACCTTTCTCTTTTTTTCCTAGAAACAATATTTTTCTGCACTATTACCCATGTAGTGTTTTACTGAAGCATTGAACAGGAATGAATTAGATGGAAATGTACAACTATTTCATCAGAACTGTAAAACATGTAAAAACACACAGAGAACAGCCAATCCAGGCATACATGGGAATATACTTTCTAGAAACATCTTCAGTATTGCTTCGTCTCAAGCTTAGAAAGATTTAGTGCAATGTTCAAAAGTTCTGAACATTAGATCATAGTCGTTATTTCAGTCTTATGTAATGAAATAAATAACTGGCAAACTAATTTGACAGTCTGAATTTAACCCCATTATCACTGCATCAAGGCTATAGCTTACTGTAGATATTTTAGGTGAAAAAAAAACAAGACAGTATACCATCACATCACAAATAAAAAGACACAAATAAAAAAGCAAATATTTTGAAATATTATTTTTTTTAAATATATTTGATTTTGTACTACATTTCCCGTGAACATTGAGGGTTAACGAAATAAAATATTAGTAGTATTATGACATAAAGCAAAAAATCCAACTATGATATTAATATGTACATAAATCTTTCTTTGGGGAAAAAAATATTTAGTTTTGCTAAAAAAAAAGGCAAATAAAGGCATTAAACAGGGTGCATCCGAACATTTCTAAGGTGGCATTTGTATGCATAATAAGGGAATATTAGGGCTTTGCTGATGCTAACAGAACACATAAACTCTAATGCACATTTCATTAGATAAAGAGGCAGATCATAGTGGGCATTAATCACTGACCCATGTTAAACCAATCAGATACAATTCATACATACACTTCCTTGATTAACTGGTGATTATTAACTTAAAATAATTGTAACAAACCTATAAAATGATACAGTATTATGCATTGGTACATAATACTACAATAAACTATAATTGTCGAAATAAAAATGACTCTCCTCTCCCTTCAAGAAAACAATCATGTTTCAACTATTCAAAGCTGTAAAGCAAATGTAACAATATTGACAAAAGACGGTGATATTTAGATTCATCTTCCATTCTGGCCTTTGTTAAAATGTGCAGGAAACTGCACCCACATGTGCTGAAATTCATTCCATAACATATGTCAAAGAATTATTAATTTGAGGCTAAAAAGCTTAAAATGAGCAGCTCATTTTAAGACATTAAATGTAATATTTCATGTATTTCAAAGAGAGACAAGCATTGACAGTATTCTCATGGCCTAGTAAACATACAAGGATGCAATACTAATACCAGATAACTCATATCTGGATTTTATCCAAATAAAATTACTTTTAGTTTTAGTTAGACCCACCGACACTGAACACTGAAAGCTCTGTGATAGGAATGATATGAATCCCCCATCAGCTACAATACCAAATCTACAATACAGAAAAAAGAAAAACTTTTCACAGAAAAACAAAAGGAAAATGTTCCTTAAAATGTGTTCACTGACAGAGAGAAAGTGTGTGTGTGTGTGACGAGTGTGAGCAATATTGAGAACAGTCTTGAAAAGAAATAGTTGTTCTGACTGACATTTCAGAAGGATTGTTTCATCTGGTTTAATGATATGTATAGGGATGAAGCTTAAACTGATATCTTTGACATTTGATTGGACACTTTGGGACTGGTTACATACCAGAGGTGACTATTCAGACACTTGACACTTGTCTCAGAGCAAGAATAGGAGGAGAAGAATCAAGGAAGAGAAGTATAGTGGAAAGAGGCTCTGTTGTACCCCCGTCTCTGCTAGCATCTCAGATTGCTGGTCTCTTGTGGTCCTACTGTGTTTCTCTGATTGGCTAAAGACATATATCAGGAAATCAGGCGTGAATGGGCACTTTCACTGTTCTTCCAGCCAAGACGGTTTGTCGGCCCCTGGTGGTTTGAGTTTAATGTTGAACTGCTTGAGGGTCTGTTCCAACTGCTGCTGGTTTCCAGCAAAGTAGGCAGAGATGGCATTATGGAACAGCAGAAGTTGCTTGTGCATCACTTTTACCTGTGAGATAGTTACACAAACACACCATGTTAGATGACAAGACAGAGTCAACAGATAGATCAAGGGCTGATTAAAGGGATAGTTCACCAAAAAATGAAAATTACCTCATGATTTACTCACCCTCAAGCCATCCTAGGTGTATACGACTTTGTTATTAAAAATATCCTGGCTTTTCTTAGCAGTGAATGGGTGTTGGTATTTTGAAGTCCAAAAAAGTGCATCTATCCATCATAAAGGTACTCAACACGGTTAATAAAAGCATTCTGAAGAGAAACGATGCGTTTGTGTAAGAAAAAATTCCATGTTTAAAACTTTATAAAACTAAAATAACTAGTTTCCGACAGACGGCCGTGATTTACGGCGAAAGAGTAACCCCTGACCTGATGCATAACGGACACGGAAGCGCAGAGAATGGCACAAAACAAAACACTGGTCACGAATTCGAAGTCTAATATGTATATTTTTAAAGAGAAATGTCGAGTTTGTTCCCTAGCCCAATTTGTTTGAACCGTGAGAGGAGTCGAAGCTTACACTACTCCTACATCCAACGTCATTTATCGTGTCAGGAGTTACGATTTAACCTTAAGGCCGTGTGTCCACCAAAGCGTTTTTCCACGTGCCTGGCGTATGTTTTCAATTGTTTTCAATGGGAGCGCCGCGTTTTTTAAACGCCGTGAGCGTACCGAGGCGCAGAGCGTTCTTTTTCACGCTGAAGCGCCGAGCGCCCAGCGTTTTTACTGGTCGCTGGGAGTTGAAAAATGTTCAACTTTGGATAAAACGCAGCGCTCATCAGGGTCACAAACCCAGCCGTCCAATCACAGTGGAGGAGGGGCGGGACCAAACCACACCAACCAACTGTCACAACATTCAAACTGCTGCATATATTCAGTATCATAGCAACGAAACGTCTCAACAGAAAAACCGCTGCGCTGCCAAAGCGCTCTCAAGCGCCCAAAGCACGGCGTCTTCAGCAGAGCGTCTAGCGTTTTCAGCTGGATAAAAACGCTTTGGTGGACACACGGCCTAAGTTGACTTGTGTAGGCTGTCTCCCGGAAGCTTTTAGTTTTAAATATGGATATCTAACACAAACACATAACTTCTCTTCAGAAAGCCTTTATTAGCCCCCCAGAGCCGTGTGGTGTATCTTTATGATGGATGGATGGATGGAATTTTTTAGGCTTCAAAATATCAACACCCATTCACTGCCATTATAAAGCTTGGAAGAGCCAGAACATTTTTTAATAAATCTCCGATTGTATTCATCTGAAAAAAGAATGTCATATACATCTAGGATGGCTTGAGGTTGAGTAAATCATGGGTTAGTTTCAATTTTTTCGGTGAACTATCCCCTTAAGTGACTTAAAGAGGAAGTTATGTGGGTGGTCACGGACCTTATTTTCTTCCAGGAACTTGAGCTTGATGGTGACATCATTGCGAAGACGTTCATATTTGTCCTTGTGGATCTGGTACTGCTGCTGAGCAGCCTCGATACGAGCCATGGTAACAGCATCCCGCGGGCCCAAGTTCAACTCCTCTAGATCTGCTCTGTACGCATCAAACTCTAGCCTACAGGACATCAGAGAAAAATCATAAATCTTTTTATACATTGTGATGCCCAAAATTGAAAGTTAATTATGGTTAATTGGCCCTGTTTACACTTAGTATTACGACTTGGTATTTGGTTGATCGGATCACAAGTGGACGAAAACAGGGTCTAAAACATTTTGACCACTTCCAGAGCTGGTCGAAAACGCATTTAATCAGATTGCTTTCACAGTGTAAACGCTCATCTAGTTGAATGTGTTCGAAAAGCCACAAAGATCGCCTACTAAACTAATGAGTAAACATTATGGGAAGCCGAAGCACGCTAGCCAGATAGCATTTAAACTTTGTCGGCTGAAGACCCAAGTTTGGTTTGAAATTTTACACCAATTTGGTTTGATTATTTTCAATCAAAAGGCTGAGAAAGAGGGCCAGCCAGTGTCAGTGCCTGTTGGTGTATCACTGAGTTCATTCAATACCATCTCGTCTGCAAGTGCAGTAATATTCGATACTAACCCAGACAACTCTAAAGTATATTGACCCTCTCAACATCCAGTTACTTCATAGGCTAATTAACTTAAAACACAATTTAAGTGCTTGACGTCCAGACAGAAAGTACTGCCCAGTGCCATTTCATATTGCAGAGAAATGAATCACTTTAAACACCTTAAAAAGATTTTTTTTTTTTTGCTGAAGTAGCTTTTACCTGGCATTCTCATACATCTTGATAGTCATCAGTGTGTCTTCCATCGTTTTGTTCACCAGTGTGTTGATACTGGACACAAAGAAGTTGATGGCACCGAGCAGAGTCTCTCCATTCTTGCACAACAACTTCTGTGTTTCTGCATTGTATCCGAACTCATCCTGTGTGAAAAAAACAATACCACAGTACACTATTGTGAGTGTGACTGTTTGACTCTATTGCAGTGTTGTTATTTTAACTAAAACTACAATTATTAAAACATTTGAATTGAAATGAAGCTACAATAACATAAAATATAATCTTTTAGATAAAAAAAAAACTTTGTGAAAATTAGACATGTTGGCTTGGCAACTAATTGAAATAAAATAAGTTTAAGTTGAGGCACTAAAATTGTTGTAAACTGAAGTAAAAAATAAAGATAAATAACTAATAGAAATGACAAAACACTAAAACATAAATACATATTGATGTTTCAACTCCCCTAATTCTGAAAGTCCTGTTTAATACATTGCAACGTTTTATTATACAAGTTTAGTTGCTATGCTTTCAAATTATTTCACATGGATGTATCTTTTCTATATACATATAAATAAATATAAATGTCAAAAAGCCTTTTTTTTTTGGTAGTATGTCTGTCGTGTAGTGTTGACTACTCAATTGTTTAACTAGGTTTAGACAGTTCACTGTTCAATTGTTTAGTCTTAGACAATCCATCCAGCAATGTTAGAGCCATTCTTGACTGTTCTGGTGTAGAAGTAGCAAAACACAAACGCTAAAGTAAACTCAGAAACAACAGTGGACTTCTTGTGCTTGATGACAGTTTTTTCTGTCTGTAAACACTAATTATTTTTAACACTGACAGTTTGAAAATACATGAGTAGGTTTACACCAGTCCCATAATTTTGCATGGCAGGCACACCAAATGTCATAAATCTTAAGATGACCATGGCGTCTCACCCGGAGTTCTGGAGACTTCTGACTGAGGTCGGCAAAAGTGTCTCCAAGGGCGTGCTGCGTCTGCACCATGCTGTAAAAGTGGTTGGTTAGCGCTCGCGCTAAATTCAACACAATCTCGTACTTCCGTTTGGTTTCCCGCAGAACCTCGATCTGAGCCTCCAGCTCCAAATCCACAGTGCGTGAGCCTCGGCCAAACCTCTCAGAGATCATCTGTTTGGTGCACTAAGGGAGAGAACCACAAAATTGGAGTGGCTAACAGCATATAACATCTAAACAGAAAAAATAAAAAGTTAATTGACAAACCTTGTATGTGTTCAGACCCCATTTCTTCACGATGTCAAATTTCTCCACAGCAACGCCTCTTGTGGCCTCTTCTGCTGTCATGGAGGAATTGCTACTGGTGTGATGCATGTTGGACCCTGATACACAGAAAATGCTTACAGTAAGTCTCAAATTACACACACATACACTGAACAAAATGTCTAGACTTTCACAATACACATTTTTCAGATATTGTGGCTGGCCACCATTAATTACAAAGAGACACACAGACACACAGTCTATCAGCTGTATGTGAAACAGATGACGAAATGAGATAATAAATGAATGTGTTTTACTAAATAGGGGGGAAATGTTG
Organism: Pimephales promelas; assembly: GCF_016745375.1. The sequence goes on from NW_024121142.1 coordinate 410,078, forward strand.
CCAAAGAGCATTTAAATGATCCAGAACCATTTGGGATACTTGGAGTACAGGGGACATTATATGATTGGCTGGCTATTCAGCAGGCTGCAATCTGGTTTGGGGCAATGCTAACACCCCTGGACTAAATTCGCAGGTCTGGAGGGGGTCATGGCCAGGAATTGCAGGGGATGTTGGGGGTATAAAGGGTTATGGGGAAGAGGGAGTGAGTGGTGGATATGTTAAGAAGTTTAAAAAAAGTTTAGGCAATTGGGAAAATTAGGTTTTACAATGGAATGGATTGCACCACATGAGAGTGACGTGTAAAGAGTATGTGAAGGAAGAGCAGGACGATGGAGAAAGGGGAAAAAGGGAGGGTGTGAGAGAGAAGGTGATAATATAACGACATGAAATTAACACGGGAAAGCACATGACTGATGTTTTGTGAAATCTGCAGCCTCATGACAAACAGAAGGAGAAAATGTACAGTTCATTTAAAAACACAGAACTGTTATTTTAAGCCCCAATATGCCTGATCATTTATTTTTAACAACAAATGTCAATTTACACCGAAAAAGAGTGTGACGACTAGGAGTGTGACTAGGAGTTGTGACCAACCATGCTTTACACCCAGCCACTCTGCAGCAGATTTTTCTAAACATTTCCTCGACAAAGCAAGATTAAAGCCAGATTAAAGTTTCAAAACTAATTTCCGGAGCAAAATGACAAATGATTCCTCATTACAAATTTCCTGCCAGTGAAAAAAAAGCTACCTTAACCCAGTAAGAAAGAAGAGAAATACAAATGCAGCCCGTTCCAATCTGCTTAGAGAGAACACAAAACCCAGAAAAACAGATGTGATTAAATGTATTCCTGCAGAAAAGACAAAATGGCTTAGAAAAAGGACAATAATACAAGGCATCATGGGAAGGTGGACCAAGAGAAATAAGTGAGATCGGGTACGAATGAGGGATGAATGACCTTGCCCTTCATTTGGAATGCGTCTGTTGCCTGGAAAGTCAGTGTTAAGATGGATTGCAGGGCCTGAGAAAGGGTAAAAGAGACAGAAGGTCCTCACCGATTCAGAAGGGAATCAACTTACACTGCTATTAAGGTCCCAGGTGATCACCTTACAATCAGATTTACAACATATAATGTCCAGACAAAGTCATTTACATGAAACTAAATCAAAATCGAATCAAAAGCAGTCCGTTTTGGTTGGAATACTTTCCAAAAGTTTTTCATTTCAGGGGACATTCATTTAAAGGGGACCTATTATGCCCCTTTTTACAAGATGAAAAAGGAAAGAAGAAAGAAGAGGGTAAAAAAATGCAGGCGTTCCAATTCAAGTCACCTTTATTTTTACAGCGCTTTTTACAATACAGATTGTTTCAAAGCAGTTTTACAGTGATAACAGGAAAATAATGCAACAAAGTTTGTTTCTGCTGTACAGCAGATCTAGAAGAAAATAGCATCATTGTCCTGCTTAAGTAAGTTAAGTTATGGTTCTTTTTTTTAATGGTGTCAATGCAGGCAGATCAATAATATTGTTGAATATTAAATGGGCTTAAAGAGAAAATAAAATCCAGAAAAACAGAAGTAATTAAATGTATTCCTGCAGAACAGCATCAAGCAGAAAACATTTATGTTCAAACACCATGTAAAAGTGAATTTTGCATAATAGGTCCCCTATAAAAAAAAAGGATACTAAAGGATACCTGAAGACCAGTGGCCTTTTTCACTCTGGTTAATGTCAAACGTTAAAGCCATTAAGAACGACACACACACACACACTACCTATACACACACAATGCTGCTCTCATTTGGATTGCACCATAGGAAAGAAATGAGTGGAAAATATTGCTGTGTTTTGCATATTGCTGTGTGAGATTGTATTTTACGTATTCACTACAAAAGTAGTAATTGGGTTTTGGAAGAAGATGTGAAGAACAGTGAAGAGTTAAAGAATGACAGGGTTTCTTATACCTTTGATAGAGCTGGTTGGAATAATGCCTTCCGTCGTACCTCCATAACCACCTGATACGATGCTGGTTTCATTTAGGTTGGGTCCAGACACCATGACCTGTTGCAAGTCCTACAGACATGGAAACAGAAAAGAAGAGATCTTAAGAATTCAAATTTGCGATCCTACAAATTATTTTGTCATGTAGTGAGCCATTTGTGCAAGTTCTAAACACACAAACATAGGCAAAAGTTGTTAATTGTTAGAAGGAACATTTTAGGTTTAGAATCACATTAGATCTAGAATTAATAAGAATCATGTGTCTGTGAGACATAAAAATCGTATGCAACTTCCTGTGAAAACAAACCCTCTGAAAAAAACACTCTTTGCGTTTCCTTGTTGTAGTAAAGGAATTTGACACCAAAGCTTACCAGGCAATTACAGCACAAGGAAGGAAACAGTCTGAACAGTTATCTGAAACAAGTCACATTAGGGACTATAAAACGCCGGTCAACAAGCCACACCAAAGCATACATGTTATCTGAGACCATAAACTACAAAAAAAGAGCCTTCTTACAAATAAGCACCAAATCCGCAACGATTTTTATCAAATAATTGTTTTTATGTGTTAAACAAATCACAATATTAAGTCAACATTCTTTAATGGTGCACTATGTAACTTTTTTGTAAAAAATGCACTATGTAACTTTTTTGTTTAGGTTAGTTGTCACAAGCAAGAAAGGTTGACAACCTAAATCTCAAACTTCTGGGGAATCAGCCATTTTAAACAAACGCCCAACAGAGAAGCTTCTGCTTGCAAAAAGAGAACGCAACAGAGCTTGTCATAAAACAAGAATCAACATTGGCCTGGATTTTTGGAGATGGCCCAACCTGAGGGATTTGAAATGTTGTAAATAGCGTCTTTATTATTATATATTTTATTGAACAGATACATTACCATATGTAGCTCTCTAACAGACAGAGTTTATTGTAAAGAATTATCTATTGTGAAGGGTCATTTCATTATGTTGTTGTAAAGCTGTGTTGGAATTTATTTTTAAGGAAGTACCGTGTCTATTAATGGGTAAAGCTACCGTAATATCTTCAGCAAGTCAGCTTGAGATCCTATAATCCATCTAAACTGGTTATATCTCTTACTTCAGCCAAGTAGTGAATGTTTTATGAGCAGGAGGATAACCATATTCATCCACACAGTCATGCAGAGCCGAAGCACAACCAAACCAATGTCCTTCGGCAAAATACATGCAGTTTTGTTTTTGTTTTTTAACCGCTAGAGGGCCAAAAGTTACATACAGTGCCTTTATCTAATTAAAGAAGAAAGTTAAATTAAATGTATCATTATTAGAGTTGTCAAAATTAACGCATTAAAGCTTTTGATTTTTTTTTTTAAGTTTAACGCATTAAAACATTTAATGCGATTAACCGAGCATCCGTTTTTTTTATTTAGCTAGTGTTACATTAGCTATATGATCACTCTTCTTCATGTAAATGCTTTTAAACCATTCAAGCCCAATAAGACACAAACTAAGTGCGGTACAGGCTTGCGCTATGCCACATTGAGTTCTTTCGCACTGGAACAGACAAAAACAGACTAAATTATACCAAAATGCCCATTTTGTCGAGAATCCTCGTAAGGACAGTCTTAAATGAACGTAAGGATTTATAAAAATGGGATGCATGTCAGATCAATGTCATGTGCAGCAGATTTTAAAGTGACAGCAGCCTAATAAACCTGCTCCTGTCTGTGTCATTAATGTAAATCAAAAAAAACAAAATAAAAAGAGAGAGAAAAAAAAATCACTCACTGCTCTTGACTGAAAAACTTTTGTAGCTTTAATGAAAATGTATCTATATTAAATTTATAATTTATGCAGTGAAAACTATGAAGTGTTCGATAACTATTCAATTTCAGTACTGAAATAACTATTCAATAGCCTATATGTACCACCTGTTAGATCAAATATTTAAAATATACTGACTTTGTTGTATGTGAAATTATTACAATATAAAAATGTATTAAAAATATTAATATTAGAGCGATTAATCAAGATTAATTACAAAGAAAATGCTTAATTAATTATTTATTTTATTCGATTGACAGCACTAATTATTAAACATTTTAATGAGGGAGGAACAAAGTCCATTTATATAATGGACACATGTAATGTACAAGTATGACTATGTAGTAAATATACAATTTACAAAATATTCAATTTCATTCATTTCTTTGAAAGGGTGGTGATGGCACTGTGGATAAGACACAAGCCTTAGGTGTGAGAGACCCGGGTTTGAATCCGCTGTGAGACACCAATGTGTCCCTGAGCAAGACACTTGAAATGTAAATTAAATGTAAACGTAAATTTCCATCGTAAAACAGAAGTCAAATGAATGTGTTGTTTTTCCCAGGACATAAACAGGCTCATGGGATAGATATGCTGGTATACAGTACGCTCTGTATAGAGTTAATAGGTGCTAAAAGGCCACTAGCCATTGGTTAATACCACAAAGGGACAAAACAGGATGTTTTTCAAAACAAACAAAATCTGTATAATTTGGAGTAGCATCTAACCTCAAACACTGATTAATATGGAGTGACAAAGGCCAAAAAATAATGCATGTGATTTGAAAAACATCCCATTTATTGAGACAAGATTATAGGGAGAACTAAAACCATTTTCTGCTGGAAAGACATACACGTGCAAGCACACACACACACACACCCTTCCCAGTGTTCGTTCTCACCCTGAGGGCTGCGGGACTCCCTACCTTCTCTCTTAAGCTCCACTGAATCTTTGCAGCCTGCACAGACATCAGGGAAGAACATGACGACAAAAAGACAAAAGAAAGAATACAAACCAAAAATGAAGCACAATGTAAAACAAAAACAAACTTGAAAACAGTGATGATAAAATAATCTATCAAACACAATGGAATCCATTTTTTTGGGTCGATTTAGCACCTGTAATACAACAATGACAGACTTGACAAAAAAAATACATTGAGTTACACTACTTTGCATAATTTCAGCCCTCATTGAGCAATGAATAAACCCTCTTAGTGGGTTGCTCCTTGTCACTCTAAACATCAGTGAACAAATGGATGGGATAAAGAAAATGCCACTCTTTCTCTCTCTGGTTAAGCATAAAAACGCTTAAAAATTCTGTATTCACATTCGAATGCCACCGATCTATTTAAAGACACAATTTTACACCAAAGTGCCATCTGCTTTTAGCCTCGCCATTATTGCAACTGTGAACATGATCAGCAGTGGTCTTCCTAGGATGAGATTTTTAAAATGAACTTAACATGATTGACAAAAATACTTATTTAAAAAAAAAAAAAAAAAAACTCTTAGCAAATGTCTCGCTTGTGTTTGCACAACACGTCTTCTCCCGGATCCAGTTCCACAGTTTAGTTGTCTTACAGAGGTGTGTCTTGTGACAACATTACGACTATTTACAGTGGTTTGAACAATAAGGAGATTTACACTTTTGTACTCGACTGCATTAGCCTGTTACTCCTGAAACGCAAAGAAAAGGAAGACACATGCTAGACTTCCAATGAAGTCATTTTTACGAAAACAATGCATATTCCTATTACTTAACCTTAATTTGTAACTGTTTATTTCCAATCTCCAAGAAAAAGCTGAAAAATTATAAACTGCAATGTTTGCCTCACCTGCTACCTCGAGTTTTTTTCTCATGGCTGATATTGCGAAACAAAACTGAACAAACTTGGTAGACAGCTAACAATATATCGCTCGCTGTGACCAACATTTTGACGCAGCTTTGCAAACAGAAGAAAACTGAATCATTAGGGTGGGTTCAGGTAAACTGGAGCACTTTTTGACATTGAAATCACTATTAAAACTATTAAAATCACATCATGCATCACTCACCTGTTCCAGGCTGTCATCTTCTGCCAGATTCCTAGAGTCCCCATTGCTGTTAATAGGAATCTCCATAGTGGCTGCTTTACTCATCATACTCTCCGCCATACTGGAGTGTTGCTGGAAGACAGAGTGAGATTAAGGAAAAAAAGATTAGATTAAAAGGAGAGAGATGTTCATTAAATTACAAAAGGTAGTCTGTGACATTTCAGAATGATATATTCATGAATTCACAGCTGCTAATTAACAATGCAGACCAGAACTCACTTCAGACAACAAGCACTAGAGAATAAATTATTGTTACAATCTAACTCACAAGGTCAAAGTGAATGGTAACCAAGGCTGGCTGTCATTCAACATGACACATCCTTTTGTAAAAAACATTAGGCTGAATAAATAATAAAAAAATCCTTTTAAGGCCTCCAATACTCCACATACATTTGGTGAAAACATGGAAAAGAGTAAATACACAGGAATGTTCTGTTCAAAACAAAGCACTTATCAGATCCGACAGAGCCCAACCCAGTCATTACCACAAAAGGAACTGCCATGGAGTTCAAGGACTAGATCTTTCACTTAACCCGGTTTGAAACCCCTGTGAGTTTCTTTACCTGTGTGATATTTTTTGATACTTGCTTTGGTTACTCCTTCAGAGCTCTATCCTTTCACTCCTGCGGGAGGGGCTTCACTGCAATGAGTGAGCAACTTCTCAAGCAGGATTTCATTGTTAGCTCTCCCAAGCTCAGCCTCCTCAATAGGCAGAGGAAAATTTAGGAATGCAGGGAGATATGTACTATAACAATCATGTGACTCATGCAAGTTTGTCTAAGCTTCAGCTTTAGAGGCACTCGGTGCTCAGAGGGCCGATCTGAGCGGAGACATCATAGCCTGCCTTCAAATAAAAGCCATTTAATTCTCCTGAGTGCTGGAGCATGACATTTAGGTAGGGGGAAAAAAAGCTAATGGTTCAAGTCTTATCTGTAAACCACATGAATGGAAAAGTAGCATTAATACATTTGCACTCAGTGAGCAGTTGAGATGGCGGTGAGCCAGCCAGAGCAAGTGCTCCTTCACTGTAAAGATGGAAAGGGGGGATAGGACTGTCATGGGATGTGGGATGTTACTTGTGACCTTATTGAAGACATTAAAATAAGCACTGTTTACTTAGCGTAATGAAATTGTGGTTATGTCATTACGATAGAAAACTATTCAATTTGTGGCTTGCGGCATGACCCTTGCTTTACCAGTTGATGTGAATTACATTCTTTCTTACTGTGAATTCTCTCTTACACATTTGAATGATCCAGTGAAGAAATGCTATTATTTAGAAGGACATCTGAGATCAATTTGGTTGACATGTCAATAACCTATTGTCAAATATGCAAACTCTCAATTACTGTTCATCTGATGGACATGCATGTGTGGATGCTATGGACAGATAATTACACTATACTGTAGGTGTGTAAAATATGTTCCTCTGCCTTGCTACATGGACAGTGTGAACTTATGGAGAACTTTGCAATGGCTTAAGGATCTACTAAATAGTCTGAAAGAAAGACAGATAGGCCTGTAATTTGACAGCCATTATAATACTACAACATACATCAGTGACTTTGGCCTTTTTTCCTGTGATTTTCCACTGGATTTGCGGAGGCAGCATGCCATCTAACCAAGGCTGCATCTATGACAACAAGTACAGTATACAGACTCTCAAGCTAGCAGGCTGAGGTGATCTTGCCTCATTAAGCACCTTCCTAAAAATATGTCTCAATGGACCAGCATGGAAACAAGGGGCTCTTTAATTAAAACAAAACAAGACATAGCCTATTCCAAGTCTACACTAGGGGCGAGGATTTTAATTCATCCCAGTGAATTTAATTATTTTGAATTTATTTACTTAAACTATTCATTTGGATGTCAGTTCTGAATTATGTCAGTGGGTGTCTACAAGTGTGTTATGAAGAATCATTAAACCATTCACTCGCCTCAACCATGACAGTCAACAAAAACTGATGCTTACAAATCTACAAATAGACTCAGTCGTTTTCCTCATCAACAATTAAGCAATTCTATCTCTATTTTGTCAACTGTTGGCAATGACATTTATCACTAAGGCTATTATTGTTGTTGGGAGGAAACGACATTAGCCTAGCGACTCATTCAATGAATGATTCTTCAATACGTCCAACCAAATAAATGCTCTCAAATGTTATTAAATCGTGCTATACTTAGCTATAATATAAAACATGAATGCAAGAATGAAAACAAAATAATTGTCAGTACATGGAAATGAACGAAAACGATTCGTCTACTTAAGTCTAATCTACAGTAGTGGTGAATGCATCTTAAATCAGCCTGCTGTTTGCAGTACTGGGCGAACAGGTGGCACAGGTGAACGCTGACAGTGTGTTCGTGACATACTATCTACGACACCATTCACCTCGAGAAACAAACAATACCTTCAATCCATATTTTCTATAAAAGCACGAGATTCCTACGACGAATATTTATATGAACGACCTTATGGCTCGTTCGACCGTGCAACAATTTATTTCTCATCATAACGCATCATTGTCATAATGTGTACGTCAGCTGACTCAAGCATCCACTGTCAAATTGACGGTGCTTGTCACCCAAGGGCCTCCCTTTCATTATAATAAACCGCATTTCATGCATCAAGACAGATAAACACTTGAACCGCGATATCGCTAAATACAGCCACATTGCCTATTCATTTTCGCCGTTATATTTCACAACAATGCATCCAGTAAATGAAGGCTATTTCGATGTTTGTTCACTGTTTAGCGATGATGACTGCATACATAATAAAGACCAATACATAAATATTATCTTACCTGTGTTTCCTGTTGCAGGATAAGCTATTTAACACGCGTGCTGAATATTTTATCCCAGTTCATGCGCAAATAAATACTGACACTTCCAGAAGAGTGAGGAAATTATAAAAGCGTGCATTCATTGAGGCTGAATATGTGTTAATTCATTCATAAGCAAGCGGGTTTTCCCATGTTCAACCGATTCCACTATGTCAAGCGGCTTGTTTGTATTATTGGGCGAATCAGCCTCCAGTAGCCCGAAATGCCTTGCGGATCTGACGACAGGCGCCGCCGAGCTTCCTTTAGCCGACGTGGAATTAGCAGCAGGCACGAGGAAGAAGCCATATTGAGAAGGGAAGAGAGGAGATGAATAAAAACTAAACGCACAGAGAAAAAGAATATGATGATTAATGTTATTATTATTATATTAAAACAGAAAAGGAAAAATATGTTGAGAACTGTTTCTTAAATCTTTTCAGTTTTATCCTTGCTTCTGAAAGACTATAAAGTAACCTACTAAAAAATAAATTTCCTTCGTTTGTCTTGATGTGTTACCTTGGTGGGAATTATTTAAATATTTAGCCTACTTAGAACTATCTGTTTAATGGTTATTGATAACAACAGTAACATTAAGACCACATAAATAACATAAGAAAACCAGTAAAATCCTCTGTTAGTCAGAGGGTGGCAGTATAAGCAAAGAAAGAACAGGAGAAATTTCCAAATTTCTCAATGAAAGAGCCAATCGTTATATGCGTCAGAGACATTTCTAATATCAAAAAACAATTTTCTGTAAAGCTGCTTTAAAACTATATGTATTGTGAGAAAACATCATTGGCTACGAAATTAATAGAAATAAAACAAAATAAATGTGAACTGAATGTAAAGGATTATCAAAGGCATGCTGAAAGGACTATTTTTAGCAAGATATTAAAGGACTATTATTTTGTTTTTCTATTCTGGCCCCCAACCATCTTCACCCACAAAAGCATTGAAATTGCTGCAGGACTGTAGAGTCACTTGCCTTGGGACCGCAAAATTGAGCTACCATGATGCAAGGCTCGAAGTTCTATTAATTTAAAGTGGTTGAACTAGGCTCCTTTGTCCCATTCTGACTACTTTCTTCATCACTAGGCCTGCTTGACGATTCACTGACTGTTCCAGCAACTTGCAATTACAGAATTCATTAGAAATACATACTATACAAACAGAGATTTGATTTTTCCACTCACTCTATTTCTTTTTCATTCCATCACCTAGACATACTTCCTCTCACAGCTTCTCACTCAAAGTACCATGAGAATGTCTGCAACAGACCCGAGAGGAGAGTTTGTCTCCAACGTTGCGGTGGGTCCTGGTGCTGCTTCAGTATCTCAGCAGGGGGGCTCTGCATTTCACATTAACCTCTCTAATAGAATCAAGCAAACAACCATCCAAAGGGCTATTTTTATGGTTATTGATGCAATATGCAATTGCTGGTGGTCATCTCAACCATGTGTAAATGCATTCCTGCTATAGTTTTGTAAAGCAGCTACCTTAATTTGGCAGGTGAAGGCTGTTAACAGGACAACCTGTCATTCTTTAGAGGTGTTTCAAAAGTTTCCCTCAGCTGCCAAAGCTGAGTTTTTACTGTTTTTGTTGGTTTATATTTCACTGCACTGTAACACCACTGTAATGTGGAGCTTGCACGCATGACTTTTAGTTTAATGAGTGATTTGCACGTACAGTGATGTTGTAAACCTTCCCCACACACAAACTGTGAATACCCACAGTCATTACACATAAAACAAGCTCTACAAAGAAAAGTGTTTCAAACCTCAGTAGGCAACAATTATTTATGGAATTTAAAGGAAATCCAATAATTACATTTGCCTGCTACAGACTATTTGGTGACCTGAACTTCATGGTCAATCCCAGACAGCAAGCAACATCGTATCGCCCAAATCCGGCCTGTATATGGTGTGCCAATTGTGGCCCGGATTTGGACTGACATGTTCCTTTCTGGTGAGAGATTCTCATTTTTTTATTTCGGATATTTTACAGACAAAGACTTGAATAATAAACATTTTTTAGATGTTTGAATTAAAACTAAGTGTTATATATATTTTTAAGTCACATGCGTTTTTTGAACCCCCTTATTTGTCAATAACTCTTATTTGAACCACTTGGTGGCGCTGTAACCTACATAGACGATGACCTACACGATTACATGAGAATGTACGTATGTTTTGAAAACTAGCCACCAACTCTCTGTAACCTTGTTCACCTTAAATGGCTGCATTCGTCTTGAAATGTATGACATGTTTGCGTGTGACTTGACTTTTGGTTGTTTACAGTCAGATGCTCATCTTAACAGGTGACATCCAGCTGCCACAAATCAGCACGGCACGATTTGTACTTCTCACGCCGCCAAATTTTTCATGTCCCTCATCATAAAACCTCTAATAAGGTCACTAATGGGATCCTGATCAAGCTATTTAAGGATAAGCTATCCTCTGAATACAATCTGGTTTTGACTAACTCTCTCAACAATGAACTCCGAAAAACAGTCAAGGTCACGGAAGAGAATGGGCAGAAACACATGCATGAAAAGATTCATTGTTGACATCAGCTGATTATATTTTGCAAACTGTCAAGGATTATTTGAACCTTTTTTTAGTCTTCATTTTTCAAACAATTCATGTCTTTGTTTATCTGCGAATGAACAGTTTATTATAAGAAAACACTATTGTTACATGCATTAATTTTTTATCAGTTTGACACAGTTACTGCATTTTATCTAAATTAACTTGTGAGACAGACTTTGAAGCTTTGTGCTTTGAAGACAGACACTTACATTGATCAAAAGTGACAGAAGACAATTATTATGTTGCAAAATAATTTGAAATTTTCTAACCATCAAAGAATCCTGAAAAAAAATAATGATAAAAAAATAGTTTTCAACATTGATAATAATAAGAAACATTATTAATAACTGAGTACCAATAATAATTGATGATAACTGAGCACCAAATCAGCATATTAGAATTTTTTGAAGGATGTGACATGAAAATTACATTGAATATATATTAAAATAGAAAACAGTTCATTTGAATTCTAATAATATTTCACTTTGTTACTGTTTTCACTGTATTTTAAAACAAATAAATGCAGCCTTGGTCTGCAGAAGAGACTTTAAAAAAAACATTCTTAATTATTCCAAACTTCTGTCCATGTATGTTGAATTGAACCCATGACCTTGGATTTACTAGCACCATGCTCTACCAGCTGAGCTACAGCAACAAGAAGAAACATCACACCTTGTGTACTAGATCTCCCCTCAGTGTGGTTCTTGTTACTTGGGTCCGGACCCAAGCGCAGATGACGGATTCCTGGATGCAGAGTGCTACGGCAGCCTGTGGGATCAACTCTGGAATGCTCCCATCACTTGTGAAGAATCCAGAGTCATGTTTATGAGATTAAATACCAAACTGCACTCCCGGCTCAACGGATGACCCCAACATCGCACCTCGATATCTTTCACGAGGGACCAGATGCCACTTCGGTCTGTGTGTGTATATGAACACGGACATACCGTTATGTATGTTCAATATGTGTATTTGCACAAGGAAGCACAACTAGAAGCAGCTGCTGGAGCCCCTCGCTCTCGGCCCACAGCTCTCGCCCCGAATCACCCTCCAGAGAGCACAGAGACATGGTACATCAGAGGCTGCTGACTGATCCAAACCAGCTCCCGCGAGACGCAAAGCACCAGTTTGTCTTCGTATGTCAGAGCCGGCTGTTGATAAAACTCCTCTGGCGAAAGTTAAATCAAAAAGTTCTGAGCAAAATATACTCATTACATTATGTAAATGAATTAGGGAATGTAATTAAATAATACATAGGCTATTATTAGCAGTTAGTTCTGGTCTGGCTTTGTTACTATTAACTAGAACTAATACTAACATCAAAATAATTTATAGCACCTACTAAGCAATTGTTGCACAATAGCGCCTTCCCACAATTTCCTAAGTGATTTCAACTCTCAAGGATGGCTTGAGAAGCTTTCACTTTAACCCACTTAACAGTACATGGTTGCCAAACTGCTGCCAAAAGGCCAAACACATTGCCAATGCATCTAAACCACAAAGTTAAACGAGAAACAGGGCTGTTGTATTTTAGAAGCACTGCACTCTCGCTCGTTCCAAACACCATGAGGTAAAAGTCTCTATGTGGCTTTGCCCTCCTCAGTTTGAAGTTTTTCTCTGTGAGCATAGCAGGAGAGAGTATTTGCGCATGTGTGTGTGCATCTGTGTTTGTGGGAGATTACTCTGTGACAATGTGTTCACACGCAACTCAGCAGCCAGCTGCAGAAATTCTGCTAGTTTTTTCCACAGAGCTGTCTCTGCCCAAGGAATCTAAATGTTCCTCTTAAATCACCTAACCATATCTGTGGACCAAAATGTAGACCCTAAATGACTTAATTTATCTAAGCCTTTATCATTAGAGATCTGTAATTCATTTGCTTCAATGCACGCTAAATTAAGAAAGAATTCACATGGAGGTTATTTGTTTATATTAAGTGGGCGAGAGAGAAGGAAAGAGCAGATTTACAGCTGTGATTACAGGTGTGTCCTGTGAGATCCATCCATAAATTGTCTCAAGAAACTCAAGCGTGAAAAGCATGAGTAAAAGCAAGATTGGTGTGTTTATGTCAGGATATCTTTTGACACCGCTTTACCATTTCACATCAAATGAAAACCATAGAGCAAATCTGCATCTCAGTAGTTCATTCAAAACAAGACATTTTGATCTCAAATTCTCCGAATTTTCACCAGGGCTTATATGTTAACTTTTTTGTAAATACAGGTGTGTAACCTATGTTCGACTGTAACCTATGTTCCCTGAGAACAGGGAACGAGACACTGCGTCTCGTCGCCATGCCTCTGGTCTGCTTATATAGTCCCTTCAGACAAAGAAGTGCATGACATGTTCTCTAGGCACTCCTCTTATACTTCCTGGTTGCACTAGAGCATGATGTCATGGCTGACGCCGGCTAATATTGTCATGATTCTACAGTATTTCAGTCATCAGTCACGCTGAGGCGTTCCTCCATAGCGCTTGACGCAGTGTCTCATTCCCTGTTCTTGGGGAAAAACGTCTCAGGTTACGACTGTAACATATGTTCCCTGAGAACAGGGAATGAGACACTGCGTCAAGCGCTATGGAGGAACGCCTCAGCGTGACTGAAACATTGTAGAATCCTGACAATATTAGCCGGCGTCAGCCATGACATCATGCTCTAGCGCAACCAGGAAGTACAGTAGGTGGACAACCAGAATGTCGTTTACCGCCGCGGCAAGTGCCGCGGTAAATCTACCGCGGCAAAAATAAACCAGCCGTATTTCAAAGTCTGTGGCGAAATGACCACCAGGTGGCGCAAAGGGACATTTAGCGAAAGCAAAACGTAATTATGTAAAAGTAGCCTACATTTTAAATAGAATATAGCTTTAACTAGAATAGAAACTTTTAGGCTATAGGAGAACAGTTTATTAATCAAAAGTTAAAATAGGCCTATCTCGCAGTCAGCGAAAATAAAGTGGTGCTTTCAATGACGCTATTGAGGAATGCGAAGACTGAAGAGCGCTTCTCTCGCGTGCGCACACTGACTGCTGAACAAACGAACTTCTGGGCTTTCGTCAGTGAGAAAAGTTGTGGTCGAGTGGTAGAACATTGGTACAATTGTTTTGATGACACTGTTTCGAATCCCGCATAAACATGTATTAAAATTACCTTGCATTTCTATTTTACATTAAGGAACAAATCTCTTCCAACAGATTGACTTAATTTACATCTTCAAAAGCAGTTATGATAAAAAAAATTCCATGTAGATAAAAAAAAAAAAAAAAAAAAAACATAACCAAGCTAAGCAAGTTGAGATTTGCCGGTGGGGTATTTCCCCCTCCACAGTAATCAATGCTACAATTCGCCTAAATAGACAATATCAAATATGTGTATATATATTTTTAAATAGGCAACACGCACGTTTAAACAACAAATAGCCTAATAAAATCTGAACCAGCGCTTCTGCGCCTGTATTGACAGATAACATGCAGCGCGCGTTTCAGTTTCAGCAAACCGGCGGCGGTAAAAACCACATTCTGGTTGTCTACCTACTGTATAAGAGGAGCGCCTAGAGAACATGTCATGCACTTCTTTGTCTGAAGGGACTATATAAGCAGACCAGAGGCATGGCGACAAGACGCAGTGTCTCGTTCCCTGTTCTCAGGGAACATAGGTTACAGTCGTAACCTGAGACGTTCCCTTTCGAAGGGAACTCGAACTGCGTCAAGCGCTATAGGGAATGAGATACCCACGCTGCCATGCTGAGGGGATGCTTCAGCAACTTTGTCTACAAGCTATTAAATGACCCATCATACCATTGATCAGCTCTACCAAACTTGGATGTCCTTTTTTCCCAGTTATAAACAAACACTGTTAAGTTGTTTTGATTGATACTATGAAGCAGCTTTGATACAATCCGTATTGTGAAAAGCGCTATTATAAATATATTTGACTTGACTTGACTTCATTGAAGAATTTGGCAGCAGGTTCTGTATATTAGGCTGCTGTCACTTTAAGACCTGACACACTGATCCATTATCTTGTTACACAAGCATTTTATTTTTACTTTCACTTAAAATATAACTCACTGGGTTTACACAGATACTCAGCAAGACCGGAATTTTGATGTTATTTTGTGTGTATTTGACTGCTTAGGTCAATGTAAATCGAAAAAAGAACTAAATTTAGTACTGAGAGGTGGCTTTATGTGCGTGCACTTTGGGTGTAAGCACAAAATCTGCAGGATGATTTCAATTAAATCAACTCGATTCATCAACTATAAATAGCTCTATTTGCGTACTGATATTCAAAATCTGCTAATATTTATTATCATTCCAAAACTGAAAGGCACGCACTTCTGATGTTTTGTTTCCCATAGCATTATTATCTCCAGCACGGCTTTGTGTAAACTGTGCGTCTCTGCCAGGCGGTCACCTCCTGGAGTTCAGTTCTGTAATGTGCAGAGAGAAAGATGGATGGTCTTCCTCAACAAAGTCATTAAGAGGGTGAGCAAACATTCCCTTAGCCCCTCTTAAAATGACAAGCCTCTCTCTCTAAATAAAACAGCTGCACAAAAACAAATAACTTTTCCGGAACACTCCTCTCCGAATGTCATCTGATCCGGAACTGCTTTCTGAAAGATGTACTGATAAATAAATGCAAAGGGGTGACCTTTGACCCACGATGAGGTCCTATAGATACAGGGGGCCTCAGTGATTTGGGAATTGAAGGGAGGCACCGCTTAAGGTCTCATATAATGTGTGAAGTGAACACCTGTAAGTGAATAACGATTCGCTTCTTATCGTTATTTGCACCCAAAGCCATTCGACTAAACACACAGAGTATTTAAATCATCTATTTAGCATACACTTCTCTTCCAGACTACCCATTGCCTAAACTCACCTGCTCTTGCTTTAAGGACAATGGTGAAAAGAGCAGACACTAAATTTCGTTTAATATGCCACAGGTTGTGTAGAGAGATAATTCTGTTTATTCGGGTTTAGATATCTAAAAGGACTTTAGAAATATTTCTCACATCTTCAGATATGTTCACCCGGTCTGTTGTTTTTCTTACATTTTTTCTGCTTAGGCCTATGTGAATAAAAAGATGTTGTCTAGAGCAAATACAGTATATCTAGAAACTGTTTTTTGACATTTAAAGCCTATATGATACGTTTATACAGTACTGGGTAGTATTTTATGGTCGATTTTATGGATTACATAATCAGATTCCAAAAATGATTTTCACAATATTAAAAATAATCATTACTCATTTCTGAACAATACCTTTGACGGAATTATGTATTAGCTGAACACCAAATATAGCATTCACTGGATGAACAAATACAGACTAAACAGAATATTTCAAGTAATTATTACATTGGCATGACTTTTACAACAATACCTTTTTAAGGGATTATTTTCAGATCTGAAATTAACACAGAGAGACAGAACGCTGTGTTTGAGTCTCCACACACATGTCGAGCACATGCAGAAATAGCTGTAAGGTGTGAGCTCTGACCAATCCCAAACAATAAACCACCAGAACGTTGTAGCGTTCAGCTTTCATAAACCGTCAAGACACAGTCTCTCATTATGCAGAACTCCACATGAGGAAACCATACTGAGAAATCCCTGCTCAGCTCATATCTTGAGCGAATGTGTCAGCACAGCTATAATCACAATGGTAAAGCCCTTATAAGGGTACTAAGTGTGTTTGGTTAATGCTTGTCTCCCCTACCCAGCATCCATGTTCTTATTGCATTCCATCTCTTTCTCTCCTCTTCTGCCAGCTTACCGCCTCAAAGAAGGGATATACACAGGATAAGATGAGAGTGGGAGAAACAGACTACTGAGTATCCGTATTAATGAGGGCACATAAAAAAATAAAAAAAGATTTGTCAGATTAGTCAGATACAGTATCAAATAGTATCATTTTGATAAAAAATATCAAATATGCAAACATCAGAGAAGTTAAATCTCAACCTCATACAATAAAACAGCTCATATTTAAAAAAAAAAAACGTCCTACATTTTAATCTTTCTTTTTGATTTTTAGATTTTGTCACAATGTTTCCTGTGCTCTTCTGAATTCATTGTCTATTGTTTTTGTTAATCTGGTTCTCAAACGGCGATTTTACTGTAACACATCACAAGTGCACTGCCAGATATCTTTCACAGCTATTAATGAGTGAGAGCATTCCGCTCTACTTTGTACAAACACGACTATGAGTTTAGTTCAAAACAAAGTTATTTTTTGCTGTATACCCTGCCAGAATAGAATCACGTCACTTTTGGGAAATCAGTAACTCTTTCCTGTGTGTCAGCTGAAAAACAAGAGGTTGTTTGGCACGCAGTGGCATGAGAAAATGAAATCAAAGCATGCAACATGTCAGTGATTCACACTACATCTCTGATGTCTTGTGACCAATACAGATTGACTTTATTTCCCTGGAGCTGAATCATGCTTTTTGCGTAGATGACTATTAGCGGATAAAACTGCCAAGGTGCGTGACTTGCACTTGCAGTTCAAAATATTCTAGGTGAAGCCTTTTAGATTGCGTGACTATAAAAGTGTGCACCCTTTTTTTTGTCTTTACCTTTCCCATCAACCTTTACATCCATTTCAGGGTTTTTTTTTCAAAGCATGATCCAGTACTGCTCAGTCCTAAGCCCCATCACCCCACCCTATAAACCTCTTGCAGACTTCAGATGAATGAATGGGTTTAGGCAATGTGTTGAACTCCCTATTCAGCCCAACATGGAGTCATTTCTTCCCTCTGTCAGTGTTTATCATATTTGCGAGCTGATCAGGTTGGCGGGGCTCTGGATAAAGTCTCTTGTGACTTCCAGAGCATAATGCCTGGTCTGATCTCTCCAGCAACCTGATCTGCCAGTGATAGTGCGCAGGAGGTTTGTCTGGAACCATAGATAGGTCAAATCCAGCACTCTCCAGGGGGAAATCAATTTCTCAAAAGGTCCAAACAGACAAATAAATATGCTGATGGTTAAATAAATCACCCACTTCTAAAGAGAAGAACCATTGGTGCCATAAGGAGGTTAAGCATCACCTTGTAAAAATGAGAAGTTTGCAGTTCATCCTTTATGCGTGTTCAGGCAACTTCATCTCTCAACACTGAGTCCCAGGAGTGCCTGTTATAATAGTGAAGCAGAGGTGGACCAGGTCAATGGCTCATATGCAGAATCACACATCAACAACTTGTCTTTATAATCATATGTAGATTAGCATTTACTAAGGAAATAAGGAAACTAAGGTAATACTTACTTTGACATTAGTATGATAATCAGTGTCTCTTGTTCTCTGTCAGCTGTACACAAAATGTAAAATATAGCCACATAAAACTTTAATAAAGAGTAAAAAATGCACTTTTTTTAATGTCTGTTTCAGTCTTAAAATTGTGTCACTAACCCGGGAGGAATGTTGTGTAGTCCCTATACCAGCCGTTTCTTGTAGTCCTTAAAAAAAAAAAAAAATCTTCATTTGCTTTGAATTTTGAGCGTTGTAATTTTTCATTGTTTATGCTCAAACAGCAACATTATACACTAACTAAAGTTTAAAAAGTGAAATCATTATCAATCACCCCTTTAATTCTTGGCAATGCAATGGTGCCTTGCATGCAATTCAAAAAAATCAATGATCTAAGTAATGATAAAGTATTTTATGTACACATGTGTCAGGATTTCACCCCGTACACTGATTGAAACACTTTTCTTCTATCAATAAAATGTAAAAAAAAAAAAAATCATATTACTAAGCTTTTACCGTACTTTTATAGTAGCTGTTAAGCTGTTAACCTGTCAGTTACTTTACATAAAACAGTCCAATACAGATAAGTCAACTGAGTCAAATGAGTAGCGGGAAAAGAGAATCAATTCAAAGGATTCACACACCAATAAAAAAACAAACCTCATGTTTCACACAAGCAATAGGATCTGATATGGGACAGGTTTTATACAGGTCAGTGGGAGAGAGAGGTGAGCTCTCACATCACCGTCTGCCTGCTGCAATATAGCCAGAGGGAAAGGAGGAAAAATAAAGAAAGAAAAGAAAATCTGAACAAGAGGGGGTTTGGAGAGCAATAAAAGTGTTCAGGAGGGATCTTTATTTAGGTGTGGAATTGGACTCTAAAGTGAAAGCAGATGGTACTATACTTTCCATTTGAAGTATGTGGCTCTTGTTTGAACTATGGGTCGACTTCAGATCTCTACGACCCAGATTCTGGAGCTCAGACAGATTTTGGGGACTGCATTCAGGCCTGTGCCCAGGACTAATATTGAACATAATAATCAATAATTCAATCACTACTTTATTTCAACGGTCTTGCTGTGACAACACAGTGTCTCAATAATATGAAGTCATCATGCACAAAGCAGTGTTTTGATTGGACGATTTGATTGGAAAACCAGTTTAGATCTAACATCATCTTCCGCGGTTTCATTATAATGCATGGACAAGATCTGGGACAGTTAAAACCATTCTTTTGAGATGGATGTTGAGGCACACTTGAGAGTTCTTACAAAAAAAATGCACTTGTTTGAATTTATCTGCTGTTCCTTTTAGGAGTTTAAAGGGGAGCTTTAAAATGCAATGCATTGGAATTCACTCAAAGCTTTGAGTCAGTGTGTATGGGAGCATTAAGATAAAATCTCTGGCAGTGTCCAAACAGCTCTACCTCAATGTCCAAACGGCTCTGAGGGGGTGTTTAAGGCCCCGATATGTGACACAGACAAACAGACAGATCATATTTACATTTACCAAGTCTCACTCAGAACTCAAAAGCAAACCTAATCTAATAATCTAATTACGTATGGGCTCATTTGCATAAATAACACAACATATCTAAACATTGGGTATAGCCGGGTGGCACCGCTTGCCCATGTTAACAAACAATTTCAAAAAACTTGTAATACATTTTTTGTTTGTCTTGATGTAAGTTATCAACTTAGTAATTTATGGTGATATATCTAAAGGATAAAATTTGTAACCTATTCACAAAAAGAATTAATATTTTATACTTATTCGAAACTTTCCCCAAATGGGATTCTTCTGGGCTTTTTTCCCTTACTCAGGGCATATTGAGGATATAAAATCAGTAGAGTTTGCTTCTGTTGCAATTTGTTCAACCTTTTATAAAATGACTGGACTAAAAGGCAGAGGATTGAAGACATTACAACATGAAGAGTCTATACTCTTAGGTATTGACGAGACCATATTACTGTATATTATATTATATTACAGGCTTTATATAATATTACTACACTCTAAAAAATACTGGGTTGTTTTAACCTATCTTTGGGTCAAATACGGACAAACTCAGCCATTGGGTTAAATATTTAAATTACATTTTAACCCAATTTTTGGGTTTGTCCATATTTGACCCAAACTTGGGTTAAAACAACCCAGCATTTTTTTAGAGTGTATGATATAAAAGGTTTTACATTACATGCACACAAACACACACACACACACACACACACACACACACACACACACACACACACACACACACGCACACACACACACACACACACACACCATATCAAGTTTTTAGCCCTGGAATTTACTTGTTGACAGCAAATATCTCAACACACATGTCAAACACTCACCTTCAGTACCTGGAAAATATTTGGTTCCACCTCATTTGTCTCCTTGTTGGGTTAAAGTCTACTGCGAGTTTTGAACACTTATGGCTTATTCAACAACTCGGCATAATTTGACCGCAAGGTACACAAAATTTCCCCTTTCAGAAGTGTAACATTGCCATAAACATATTGCTGACAATCTCAGTGTCTTGCCAAAAGTCCAACTACTGTGCTGAGAGAGGAAACCGAGAGTCAGAGTTAAACCTGAACCCCCACTTCTGTCTGAGAAGGTCACGTCCAAGACATAATATTTAAGGTACATCTTTTCTTTCCTGAGGTGCTTTATGCACAGCAACAGCACAATGTTTTTTTTCAGACAGACCAGGAGGAAAAAATACTGACGTTACAGTGGGAGAAAATCCTGGTTCTCCTAAAGTATGAGATTAAAATTAATTAATTAAATTAATGTACATTTTATGAATTTTACTGATCATAATCTTAGGCTGTGTTCGAACTCGCCCCTTACACCCTAATTCAGTATTCCCTACATAATGTAGTCCACTTGAAGGAGTGAATGAAAACGAGTGAGTGAATTTGGACACTGAGTGTGCCGGAAGTTTGATGAAGTTTGTTTGGATGGATGTATGACTCGAGCCGTCGAGTGTTGTACATTTGTTACTGCGGTGCATTGTAGGATTGAATGAGTGCACTTGATAATGTCTACTATGGTTTTTGGAGACCACTATAAATGGCTGTCTCCTTCAATAATGCCATATTTAAAAGTATAAGTGTGATTTCGAACATTACTTAGAGTTCAAACCATTTAGAGAAGTGCTTCTCAAGCAGGAGGCTGGGGCCCATGCACTTGAGGCCCTCAATTTACTACCCAAGGGTGCCTCAAGATGACCTAACTGATGACTTAAATGATTTAAAATAAGACAAAGCAAGCTTTAAAATGAACTAAAACTACTAAAATTCCCTCCTCAACAACTGTTTGTTTCCTGTGAGGAACCAGGGTTGCTAATGCCAAGCTCTAAAATAATTTGAGAATCACACGCAGTGCATTATGGGAAATAATGCCCCCCCGGTCCAGAAAAGTATATTTATTAAAACGATGAAATATGTAAACTAAATACACATTTTTAGGTGACATTTCAAACATGTTGTAGATTCATCGTTTTTCCAGTTTTCAATGTACAAAGATTTCTATTTTTGCCATTGAAAACAAAGGGGAGCGGGGGAAAAATCGTATTTCTAACGTTTTTTTCGCACAATAAAGTAAACATGGTCTTGTGAGGAGGAGTGCTGGAAAAAGGGGGCGACAGGAGGCTCTTTACAGAGGTTATGGATGAGGCCTGTTTCCTGGTGTTGAAGTAAACTCAGGCCGCACAAAAGAGGAGGTGACGAGAACACAGACATACAGAGCCCCTGTTAACAACAATTCATCTTGTTCTCTCACATGACATTAAGGATGAGATCTGAATCAGCTTTTCTGCCATATTTTGATTCAGGGTTGATGTAATATCCAAAGTTTCAGAGTTACTTTCGACTTACACAAATGCAAGATCAATCAGTGAGGGTGGATAAATCAAAACCAGGTGGGATAATGTTACCGTCACACACTTTGGCTCATTAGATCCTCACAAATAATCCATCTTCCTCCTTGACTCTAAATGCTGCCATTTATTCACTTGAATGGAAAAAATCTGTCAGAGCTTTGGAGGGAATTGTTTATGAACAGCCACATTACAACACAAAGACGTTGACAGCATCCTAGTTTCAGCACGTCCATTTATCATCTTCATTTGTAACTCAACATCTCTGCATCCAAAACAACAACTGAGTCATTTAATTCAGCAAAGCACCAACAGAAATCTGAATGGTGCGATTCTTTTTTTTTTTTTTTTTTTTTTACAAAACTACATTTATATGAATTAGGCCTACTTGCCAAAAGCGGCTCCAGAGCACCACACTTGATCCCATACTTTTCTCGGGTCTATGTCCTCCAGACATCCCAGGAGATGTGAGAGGTTTGTGCAAGAGATGTAATCATGAGCAGAAGCCGCAGGCCTGTGACTCAATGCTAATAGACCTGCAGTGACTCAGTGGAAAAACAGAGGCTGTTTTCTGAACGCTGCGACTCAAACCTGTAACTGATTACAGTTCAAGCTTCGATCTTCCTTGATTTTAACCAGCAGAAATTAGGAAAGTTATAATAATAAAGTAGTGACAGAAAAGACACTAAGCAGGAGCGAAACATGGCTTTGGGTTGCATTAAGAGCTAAGAAAATCTTCCGCCTTATGCTAACAGGGATAAATATTATATGTATACACAACCGTGCAAAAGGATGTATTGAATTGATCAAAGGTAACAGTAAATACATTTAGATTTCAAATAAATGCTGTTCTTTTGAACATTCTATTTTTCAAAGAGTTCTGGGCCGAAAACGGCAGCTGACTCGTTGCCTCACTTATCAAGCAATGACATTGCAGGCAGCGTTTGTGCAAAAAAGTGCCTTATGAAACTGAATTCAGACAGATTTCTGAGGCAGCATAATGGTTTAATGATCTCCAAAAGAACCCAGAAAATTTTAAATTAAAATTTTTATTCATAACTCTCAGAATGGAATGCACAGGATTATAGGATATCAAAAGCATCGAAGGCTACATATTTGCATTTATCCATGAAGGTATCCCAGAAACAGGAACTGAATCTAATACTGGATTCGGATTTGCCTCTGATCATGAAAGAGTCGTAAGGTTTACATTGTTAATAATAAGTTGTTTCTTACACACTAAATCGGCATATTAGAATGACTTCTGAAGGATCATGTGACACCGAAGACTGGAGTAGTGGTCAAAGGAATAAATGACATTTTAAATTACACTCACCTAAAGAATTATTAGGAACACACCATACTAATACTGTGTTTGACCCCCTTTCACATTCCAACTACGTGGCATTGATTCAACAAGGTGCTGAAAGCATTCTTGAGAAATGTTGGCCTATATTGATAGGATAGCATCTTGCATAGCATCTTGATGGAGATTTTTGGGATGCACATCATGATATTAGCTCAAACATCTGAGAGGACATGACACTGTTAACTACAATCCAAGCTAAAGTCAAACTGTATTTTACTTCTGCAGCTATTTCCTTCTCTCTCAAGCCTGGACTGTCATAAATCAGGAGCTGTTGATGCGATCTATCAGCCGTGTCTGGTATAGTTTGGTCCACCTCTGCATTCAGCTCCGGTTCATGCACAGACCCTGAGAGAGGGCACTCGCCACCAACTCTCCTCAGTTAGCACCACTGATCACCACTGAAAGATGACAAACATCTCCTCCTAAATGAGGAAGCGTTCCTTTCAGCAGTGATATTATAATCTAATTTTACATATACAGTGCAAAAAGTAAACAGTGAAACCAAGCAAGAATTTCTAAAGTAAAACAACAATTGTAGCATAATAAAGCTGTTTCAGATATATAAATATATTTATTTTGGTAAGTTTCCAGGTTGGTGATTAGGATGGCGGAAGACAATTTTAAGTTAATCAAGAAAGCAAATATGAACCGGCACATCACATGCACTAAGACAGTACCTTCCAAAAAAAAAACAGAATGGATAGATTACATGAAAAACAACATTTCTAGTGATAAAAAAAAAAGTCTCATGGACTGAATTTGAGAGGTCCCCACTGAATCTGACAGATTTTGAGAGTGACTTTGAGTCAGCATAATAAAATTGAGAAGAGATTTAAAGGGTTAACTACACACACACACACACACACACACACACACACACACACACACACACACACACACACACACACACACACAAATGAAAATTCTGTCATTAATTACTCACCCTCATGTCATTCCAAGCCCTTAAGACTTTCGTTCATCTTCGGAACACAAATGAAGCTATTTTTTATTAAATCCAAAAGCTTTCTGGCAATTTACACATTCAAGGTCCAGACGACAGGAAAAACTTAATTCAAGTAATCCACGTGTCTACAGTGGACTAACCTCAATTTTAAGCGACAAAAGTGCTTTGTTTGCATTAAAAAAAAACTATCGCGTTATTTACGAAGATTGGCCAGCAAATCAGTAGGGGGAGAACCACGCATGCGTGCTGACTCAAAACCGGTAACGTTATTATTATTATGCAAATAGGCCTATAGAGCAGTCGGATTTCATCAAATATATCTTCATTTGTGTTCCGAAGATGAACGAAGGACTTGAGGGTGAGTAATTAATGACAGAATTACTCATTTTGGGGTTAAATAAAATAAACCGTTGCCTGAGCCAGATCTGGTCTTAGTTAACAGATCTTCTTTATAGGCACTTTTTAAGAACAATTTATAGCATCTCAGGATGATAAGATCTAAGAGCCAAAACGTTAGTCCTGTAATTTAAAATTCATGTTTGGCATAACTCACATTTCATTGAGACATTTACCGTTTTCTATTCTTCTTAAATAATTTTGACAATGCAGAGCGATTCATTTCTAATAATCAATGAAAGATACATCTGACTTTTTTCCATGAGGTATGCAGGGATCATTAAATTTACTACTGACCTGATGGGAATAGCAGACTTGTTTTAATAGCCAAGACTGTGGAATCTTTCTTTGATGTGTATTTTCAACATGCAGTGGTGCTATGGAGACTTCCCTTGTTTTTCTACTGAAGCGTTTAACAAAATGATAAATCTTCAAAACGCATGCACTGCCCACTAATCATTTTTAATTTATCACACGTTATTCATCAAAAAACATTGCAGTTTAATATCAAAACCAGAGGTTAGCTCTTAGATTTGCTGACATATCTTTCTTAGTACGGTGTTGCAGTGGAATGCAGGGCGAACATTCACGATTATTCTTATCTACAGTGTATAATCTTCAATGGGAAAAGCTTGACATATGTCTGATGACCTGATAACCCCGTTTCAGCAGCTGAGACCCACACAAAGATGTGCGACAAGCTTCATGGCTTTGGTAATATTTTCTCTGCTGTCGTTTTTAGGTATAGCTATACTATTTAAATCCTTGATGAGATTGCATAAATAATTTAATAAAATAAATCATAGCAAGTTAAAAATGTTGCTCTGCAAAATAATTTCCCACAGCACTGGCAATAAATGATGGTGAGAAAAATGGGAAGACATAACAAAAATTACCCCAAATCCTTCATCAGCCTTTTACTTATAATGTCTGACAAAGAAAGAAGCAGCAGCAAAATGTACAAACTGTGTTGTAAATAGACTTGATAACAAATCTTGATAAAACATGGGATGTATACTAAGTGTAAATGGCATAGATCACAATGCTTATAACAGATAAGATATAATCTCATCCTGAAAATAATATCAGCGATAAAGAAAACATTTTATACAGTGGTCACACAACTCATTGCAGTGTTTATAAAACACTGACTGTGCAAGCGAATGATACTGTTATTTCTATGTGATATCTGGGATGGTGTAAATCAGTTAGACATGCACGGAGATGGAGGAGAGCTGAAATCTCAGCCAAAACCAACTTCACAACAGGGGATGAGAAAACTCAATACAGTAGAAACTAAGGCAGAATGTGACCGTATCTAAAGTGTTGTTCAGTTTCATATAGTGTCCCAAAAAATACTACACAACAGCTTGTTACTGGGGCAGTGTCCTCAAAATGTATACTAATATGCAGCCTTTAGTCGTAAATAAGATAAAGATATCAATCTTAGTGTCAGTTCTGGCAGGTCACGTTAGTCAAGCTCGCATCAGCTGACTCTCAGCTCCATTGGAGAGGTAAAAATATGTATTCAGTTAAAAACAGAAGGCAGTTGATGTAATGATATGATGACATGAGTACTTTTGAGTTATTTCCAGTTAAAATGTCTTACATGATACTGTACAATTATAGCAAATATAATCAGTCATAGATATTTGAGCCAATTCATGTGGAGCAAAAATGTTAATATGCATTTTTTTTTTTACATTCATGGAAATGTTTCTTAATGGCTGCGATTTTAAAACGGGCACACCCTGTGTCTAGCTATACACAGCCTGCGGCCCGGCTTTAGTCTAGGTTTTTGGAACATGCTGTATCCTTTCAAATAGCTTTTTAATGAAGGACAAATTTGACTCTGACCCCTCAGGTTTCCTTTTTTCTAAAAGCCAGATGATTGGCTTTTTGCTACCCTTCAGTTACTTTGACACTCCCCATCCATGTTTTGATTTGAACTTGGAGAAAGGAAGACAGAAGACTCAGATTTGACAAAAGAAATCAGTAGGAATTTAATATTTGATTTAAATATGTACAGATGACTTAAACTGTACTGCTGCTGGAATGTAGGCAGCCATCTTGGAATCTGTTGTTTTCCAGACTATGAGACAATTAGATGTCAGCTTTTAGGCAGACTTCAGAAATATCAGACCCCTCTTTGAGTTGCATTTGTTCTGAGTGCTAAACTGGGTCCAGTTACACTTGAGGCAGTGGCGGTATCAGGCATGCACCAGGTAGCAAAACAGCCCCACTGGTCATTCAAATGCTTAAATCTCTTTCCACTGAGATTGTTAGACAAAAAAAAAAATGCAGGGCACTTCAGAAGCTTCTTTTCAAAACAGAAAATATCCACTGTGTATTACAAAAGAAGGTCCATTGTCTAGTGACTTACTCTGAAAGGTGAATAAACTACATCCTAGATGATGGGCCAAAAGTTGTTTCACTCTAAATTTACTAACGACCCAACCGTAAGTTATGCAGACAATACAAAACTTTTATTTTCAGAAAAAGCAGCATAGAAACAGTGTGAGAGAGCTGCTGTTTTGGGAGAAACCCATTTATATATACAGAAGAGTCTTTGAGGTTTCACTAATTTCTTGAAAGGTCTCCAGATGAGCCAAAAAAAGTATGGCCCGTCTTTTTTTTTTGCTGCAATAAATTAGCTAAGATGCTAACAATCTAGTTCAAAGGGCAAAGGACAATACAACTTGAAAAGGCCTACAGTATAATACAACTATATGCAACATGGGACGTTTCAACACTTTCAGCCTTTCTCTTTATAAATAATAAAATACAACAATCTTCCAATCATTCACATTACAAGTGTCACAATTTTCACAACCGCACAGTATGGTGATCCTAGACACTATACAATGATAATACACTTATTATGGCTAGCATACATATAAATATACATACAAAAAATGTCACTAAAATGTAAGAACTCCTTCACTCAAAGCAATGGCTAGTCCTTCATAAAAAAACATATAAATGAAACTGATTTTTTAAAAATATAAAAGAAAGAAAAAAATACATCCCCTGGTAATAAACAAATATAGTGACATCAGTTTGAGTTTCTACAGAGTTCTCATTGCGGCCTACGAAGTATGACAATAGCAGCTATTTTGGATGGACTTAACATAACACTGGAGTTTCAAAGCTGTTTGAGTCATCAATATAAAAAGAAACAAACAAAAGGAGCAGTCAACGTCTTGCCTCCCTGGCCAGCCAGCGAGACAAAACAAAGCAACACATAACTCACTTCACATCAACACTGCGGTGGCTCTGAAGAAGGGTAACGTCGCCACACAATGTTTTTACCCTTTCATTTACCAGACACCTGCGTCACCATCATGGCTTAGCGACTGATTCTTCATGCTGCCTTTTTCAGGTATGCAACATTGCTACGAGTGACTAATATGCCTTATCAAAAGACATAAAACGGCCTCCACAAAATGGAGTGCAATGTAGCATTAAATTCTCATCTCAGCCTCATCACTGTGCTCCAGAGAGTGCTCTGTGGTGCTGATGATGGAGGCTGAGGGACCTTGAGTGACCCCGAATGGGGAGACGGCTGGGGACCGTGCAGCAAGTGGGGACAGAGAAGGGGAGAAACTGGGAGACATCGCTGCTGAGGAGATGGACCCCTCGTGGCTTATAGGTGAACGCCTTAGCGATGCTAAGTGGTGGAACGTCCGTGCTATGGCGGGTTTGGGTGGGACAGATTTGGCCCCTGGATGAGCCACTGAGGTAATGAGGGGTGGAGGGTCGATTCTTGGCTTGGGGTCTGTCTTGAGTTTGGGTTGGAACGGTCTACGTGGGTTGTTGGGAGGTAAGCTCTCATCTTTTAGTCTGGCAATCTCTGTGAAGACACTGGCTAAGGGTTGGAACTGAGGGCACCAGTTGAGAAGGTAGTCCCAGTTGTAGCTGCCTCGCAGTTCCTCGTCACTTGCCACTATGGCTGTGAGGGAGCCATCAACAGAGGGTTTTCCATCCTCAGGGAAAGCATAATCTTTCGGATGGGAAATATTCAACCCACGGCCTACTCCAAGGTAGCCCCCACCTTCATCTCTATAGACTGGAAGCTGACCAGACAGTAGGGTACCACTGAGACTCCCACTGATGCTCCCCAGTTTCTTATTTTTGAACCACTGGCTTGCATCAAGTGGCCCTGGTTCACAAGAAATATCGGAGAGTTGGTCCGCATCCTGTTGGATACCTGAATCAGGGCCCCTGGCAGAAATGTGCTCTTGCATTGACGAGGTGATGCTTGCAACTCTTGGGTACTCATTGATCATCCGGATTTCATCATCCTCCGCTGCTTCGGCAGATCCCCGTCCACTGGAGTGAGAAGGATCTAAGGATCCTCCTCGAGTATAGGAGCCTCCACCTGTTCCTTCTTCATCACCTGCATATCCAGGAAGTGCTTGATGATAGATCCTGTCGCCCCCTGCGGGTTTAGACTCATCCAAGTTTTGCAAAGCTGTGCCTGAAGATGCAGTACTATTCCCTGTGTTTTGTCCTTTCTTCTTGCGTTTTGATCTTACTAGATAAAGGGCCACAGCAATTATGACTAACAAGACTATTACTCCAAGAGAGGCAGCAATTATGCTCACAAGGAGGACATTAAAGTCTGTTGCGAGACCAAAGGATGTGTTGGTGACATCAATGGTTAGCTGAGCAGAAGCTACTCTCGATGCGTCAAGGGGGCTGTGTGCGTTAACATCCATAGTCATTAGGCGGGGTTCCCTCTTCGAGCGACTTCCACCACTTGAGCTGCCAGAGCTGTCCATCTTTAGGTAGATAACACCGGTGGTCTTATTCACATCGAAGTAAGGAGAGGAATTGGGGAAGGAATACAGTACAATCCCATCCACCCCACCATCCTCATCTTTGGCCTGTACTTGTCCAATGCTCTGACCTTTCTTCGCTCCCTCTGGTACCTCAAAGGACAAGTCTGAAGATGTGAAAACTGGGTCATACTCATCTTCCCCTGTGACGTAGACCTGCACTGTGACTGTAGCTGAGTTGTTGCCGGCATCCACAGCCAAAGCAATAAAGTTAAACGAGTTTACCTTCTCAAAATCAAATATCTGTCTGGTACGAACTTCACCAGAGTTCTGATCTACCAAGAAGAGGTCTTTTCCTAGGCTGGAGTGGTCCATCAAGAAATACTTCAATTGTCCATAGACTCCTGTGTCATAATCGATTGCATGTAACACAGTCACAGCAGAGTTGAGTGGCTGGTTTTCACGGACACTGGCTGTTAATGTAGTAATGGGAAAGTAAGGTCTGTTGTCATTAATGTCCTTTACCTCTACATGAATAGGAGCCAAGGCAAAATGACCATGGCCATCCGAAGCTTGCACTATAACCACATGGGAATTTCGGCTCTCTCTGTCTAAAGGTCTTTGAAGCTTCAGTGCTCCAGTCCACTGATCCACAGAGAAGAGTTTCATCTCATCTCCAGAGCTGATGCTGTACTGGACCTCTGCATAGGGAGCTGAATCAGGATCAGTTGCAGTCACACGTAAGAATTCTGTACCAGCAGCAGCCCCTTCACTCAAAGCCACTATGTACTCAGCTCTGCCAAAGACAGGAGGGTTGTCATTCACATCAGTTACTGTGATGATGGCTGGTACGCTGGAGCTGCGTTGGGGAACACCACGGTCCGAGACCGCAATGGAAAGGTTATAGCGTGATAATGCCTCAAAATCCAGTCGCTCTGCCAGGATCAGGGTTCCTACGGTCTGGAAGCCATGGCCCTCTATGAAACGAACGCTACTCTCAATCTGGAAAGCATTTCCAACATTCCCACTGGCGATTGCAAAATCAAAACCAGAGTTTTCCTGAGATAGGTCTCCATCTACTGCCTCTAAGGTCAGGATAGTGGCTCCAGGTAGCTGGTCCTCAGACACTGTGGCTTTGTACTCCATCTGATGGAATATGGGGGCATTATCATTGACGTCCATCAGCTGAACTTGGACCGTGGCAGAAGATGATAGAGGTGGAGATCCTCCATCACGAGCTTCGACGACTACACTCACAGAGGGCTGCTCTGGGTCAAATTCTGCTTTCTGTCTGATGAAAAGTGTACCTAGAAAGACAAGGGAAGTGCTTTTACTACAATGTTAATGCTATATAGTTGACTATATGTTAAAACTATTGGCAGGGGCTATTTAAACTATATGCAAGTAGCTGACCTTGTAGGTAGATGCTGTTTTTATTAACTCAAACCGTCATTTTATGTACACATCATCCACTACTAATTTCACTTATGATAAACAATTTATTTGTTGCAAGATGCTATTTGTTATAGATAGAATATACATGAGTAAATGCCATTGATATGTTTAGTATAAAGCTTATACCATTTTTAGGATCAATGTAAAACCCGTCCCTCGTTGAAGACAATACTCGATAGGTGACCTTTCCATTTTCTCCTGAATCTCGATCTGTTGCTGTTACTGTGATAACAGGACTGCCTGATGGAGAATGTTCTGGAAGTGTTACCTAGAAACCAAAAGCAACAACAAAGCTGTTATTTGGCATGCTTTTTCCTGTATCCACAGCGATGTCATTTTGAATAAAAGCATCTGCTAAATGAATAAATGCAATCATAAATGACTGCACACTTCTTACTGATGCGAATGGAAGCATGTATATTTATTCTGGGATAAACTTATATAAACCAAGTTATTTTGCCATCCTAATCCATGAGAGTCAAACCCTTTTCACAAAAGAAGAACAAAGGCAATAAACCAACATCAATCCTAATAAAACAAAATACAAATTGTGTCACTCCTTTTAAAATACTTCAAATGGTAGAAAGGAAAGGTTACCTGATATAAATCTTGCGTAAATGTAGGTGCATTGTCATTTATGTCCTCCACCAGCACAGTTAAATTAGCTTCACTCTGATGCTTTGAATCTGAAGCTCGAATTGTCAATGTGTACCATGTCCTCTCTTCAAAGTCCAGCGGTGCTGTCAGAGACACACGGCCGTTGTAACGATGGATATCAAATTTTCCCTGTGATGGAGCATCCAGCTGCAAAGAGTAAGACAGCACTGGGCCAGAATCCACATCATTTCCAGTAACCAGCGTGATCTCAGTGCCGATAAGAGAGTCTGGAAGAGGGGAGCAGGGACACGACATTCAGATACATGTAATAAAAGTCTTGTCTTTTAGGTGCTTGTAATTTAGTCTTTCAGGATAAAGGGTCAAAGGTCACCAGTTAGTTGACTTACTCTCTGGCACTCTAATTTCCCGTGGCACTGGGATGGTAGGACTGTTGTCGTTGAGGTCGACAATAATCACTGTGATGGTGGCAGTGCCTACTAGCTTGGGGCTACCACGATCAGTGGCTTTTATCACCAACCTGATGCACATGAGATAAAATAAAGGGTTAGATCATTTTTTTTCTTACTTATATCACATGAGAGATGTCTCTGTTTAGTTTTTTGAGATCAAGAGAGAGAACAAAAGATGTCTTCTATTTTTGGAAAAACTATTTGTGCAACAATCCAAAAGCTCTAACAGACCAAAAATGTAGTAAATTAAAAACACACCACTTTTCTACTGGTAGGGGAACATTTTAGAAACAAAACACATGAGGTAAAACTACGAGGGCTTGAACACATCTCACACAAACTAAATAACGCTGGAGAGGACAGTTACATTCCACAGAGGGAAAGTAAAGACCTTCAGAGCAATGACTTCATTGGCCGAACAAGCGCAGTACACATGATATACACTCACTGTGCCTGTGTCCAGATTTCCCTGTCCATAATGGCTGCGGTCGTGATGCTGCCGGTCAGGGGGTCAATTTTGAAAAGGCCACTTTGACTCGAAGACTCAATGGAGTAAGTCACCTGACCATTCTGACCTTGGTCAACATCCTCTGCCATAACCTAATTCATAAAAAAACAGGTTAATCAAACAGACAGTCTAAAATGAACACTTAAAAAATATGTGAGGGAAAAATCGGTAAATAATTCCATTAAAAGGTTCATGATAGCTACA
Organism: Pimephales promelas; assembly: GCF_016745375.1. Next base: position 443,268 of record NW_024121142.1, read on the forward strand.
GTAAATTTTCTCAATTCACTCACGATTGGCTAGTATGGCAAAAAGTTACAATGTAAAAGAAAGTTGTTTGTAGAATATTCAAGTTTTAATACTTTTCCAATGTGTTTTCAATTACATGTGACCTTTTAGAAGTACAAAAAAAGTAAATGACCCCTTACCTGAAGGATTGGAAAATCATAGCCCTGTGCTTCATGCATATAAGTCACATAGTTCTGCAGCTGGAATCGGGGTAGGTTGTCATTGACATCCTGAAGAATCAGGTTTACAGCCATGAAGGAGCTTGAGGATGTAGTTTCAGCCTTCACCACTAGACGGAGTCTTGGAGTGTCCTCAAAATCCAGGCCATTTGAGCTCTGTACCCAGATTTCACCTATAAAAGCACCAAAAATGCATTGAAGTAGGTCAACTGACTGCCATTGTTAATAAGAAATATTGTTTTTCATATGCATTTTTGTATACATCTGACCTGTATTTGAGCCGATGCTGAAGGAACGGTATTTGTTCCCACTGAAGATGGTGTAAGTGATGCCGTTGCGGGTGCCATCAGGGTGCTGAGCCTGAGCCTGGGCGACTGCAGTGCCTGTGGGGAAAAATGCACAGAAAAAAGACCTCAATACTCTTCTGCCATACTCACTTAAATTGATGGATTGGCTTTCAATGCTCACAAAACTGACTGCCTGCGAATGCTGCAGGTTTCATCATTGCTAGTTTTCAAGTGCTTTGAAATAACAAAGACTAACATTTAGTGTGGGATTTATAATAAAAAGAGGGAAAATTGAGGTCTGTATAGTTTTGCAAGATACATCACAAACAAGATACTTATTTTCATTTAATGAATTTTCAACCCATTTTATTTTTGTAATGCGTTTTGTTTCTGAGCAAAACAGGACATCAAAAAATTAAGTAAAAAGTATGATGGGACCAATTATTATCCAATTGGAATTGACTGGTTCATAAAAAGTTGGTATTTTTGCCATCACCTATATTACAATAATACATTAATGTCTATATTACCAAATTATTTTCTAAAAATGTAACATTATTTCCCCCGGTCATAATTGTGCATGCCCGGGCCGTGATGACATCAGCTGAAACGTAAAAATCATTACATTTTAATGAACGATTTCAAAATATGTGTATTTCTTTTGGGAATAACAGTGCAAAAAACACCAGTAACATGCATTAAAGGGTTAGTTCACCCAAAAATGAAAATTCTGTCAGTATTTACTCACCCTCATGTTGTTCCAAACCTCTATGTGTTTATTTGTTCTGCTATACACAAAGGAAGATATTTGGAAGAATGTTTTAATCAAACAGATCTCAATCCCCATTGACTACCATAGTAGGAAAAAATACATACTGTACTATGGTAGTCAATGGGGAATGAGATCTGTTTGATTAAAACATTCTTCCAAATATCTTCCTTTGTGTATAGCAGAACAAATAAACTCATAGAGGGTTGGAACAACATGAGGGTGAGTAAAATACTGATAGAATTTTCATTTTTGGGTGAACTAACCCTTTAAGAAAATAAGGGTTGATGCTGACTTATGATTTTATAACATGATAATGTTATCATTCCTTTTTTTCCATGAAATGGACAAGGAACAATTTCTAGCCTTGTTTTACAATTAAAATCTTCCGGGATAATAGCATACCAAATCTTTTGCTGTAAATTCTCTGCATACCTTTAGCTGCATTCTCCTGTAAGCTAACATCCCTGGCGTTGCGAGTGAATCGAATGCCCTTGTAATCTTCCTCCTTCACATAGACCATCACCACACCTAGAGAAGACTGAGGCGGGCTGCCCTGGTCCATAGCCTCCACTATGAGGGTGCGTTGAGTCTGCGTGAGGGTCTGTAGCTTCTCTGTGGTCTGGATCTCCCCCGTTAGCGAGTTAATAGAAAATCCTCGGACTGGCATAGCAAAGCGGTAAAACACCGACCCATTGGCTCCAAAGTCCTTATCTTCTGCTCTCATGGTGGCCACCACCTGATGCGTGGACACACTACCACTGGACACGTTGATAATCAGTGGGTCCTGGATGAAGAATGGTGCATTGTCGTTGACGTCCAGGATGGTGACGGTTACCTGGGCTGTGGCGTTGCGGGGTGCGGCGGGTGAAAGGTCAACGGCGTACACTTGGAAGGTGTAAGAAGCTCTTTTCTCTCTGTCCAGAAGTGCTGTGGTAGTGATCCGCCCCGTGCCTGAATGCACTGTAAATGCACCTTTGGCTTCTTGGCTAAGGAAGTATAAGATCCGCCCATTTTCACCCTCATCCACATCTGTGGCTGTTGCATCCAACACCACAAAACCTACAGCAGCATCTTCTGAGACATCGACGGTGTAGCTACTGCTGCCAAACTTGGGGCTGTTGTCGTTTACATCAAGGACTGAGATTTCCACAGTGGCAGTGCTGCTCAGTGAAGGGCTGCCATGATCTTGAACCACCACTTCTAAGGAATAACTGTTCTTCCGCTCTCGGTCCAGAGGTTTTGAAGTAGACAAAGCTCCAGAGGAACCGACAAGTCGAAAGTCACCATCTGGGTCGCCAGCTAGAATAGCAACACACAGACAAAACATTTGTTAGTAATCAAGCAGAGTGGGTCTTCTTTTTATAAGAAACAAGCCTGCAATGCGAGCAAAAACACTAACGTGCCTTGACCGCAGATAATTAAAAAAATTCAATGGGTCTCATTCATGAAACATTCGTAAATATACAAGTAAATATGAGAGTGATTTGGGCGTAAAGAGACCTTCCCGAAAACTCATCTCCTGATTCACAAATACTTCGTAAACGTCAGATGTGATAGTGAAATGTGTGTGTGTGTGTGTGTTAATGAATTCCAACCAGTCGTAAATGGGATGCGTGTGCACGTTCATTCTCAATTACCATAAATCCCGCCCATTATATCCAACTGACATCTAAATATAGGCATATAATATGAATGCAAATGAAAAAGAAAGATTTCTCGGATGTAGAAATTTAAGTTTTATTATCAGAAGTTCATTCAAAACGCCAATTTTATTTTTATTTTTTTTTCATCTGCAAATTACAGATGCAGTTAATAGAGTTTCACCTGTCAATCGAACAGTCCCAGAAGTGAGAAGAAAATGGTTCAACATTAAGCTTGACAGCAAAAACAAAAACAAAAAACAAAACAAATTAATTGAAAACCCCCCCCAAATAAATCGTATTCAAACTGGACAAGGACCGCATCGATCACCAGATCTGCTATTACTGGCTCTCATAATAAAAGTAAAAAGATTTTTAAAAGATTTTTAAAAAGCATTTTTTCAAAATTCTGTTTAAATATGTACCCAATTAAGGTGAATAAAAATGCAGCCTTATTAATGAGCAAATGTTCGGATGTTAAGCGCACCATTTACGCGTGGCTGGGAGCAGGTGTAGATTTCTTGCGTACCAACTAACATTTGAAAAATTTTAATGAATCCGAAAATTTACACACCAGAACCACTTTACACACGATTTACACAAAAATTCGTTCTGCTCGTGTTTCATGAATGAGACCCATTATGTGTAACTTACTAACTTTTATCTGGTTTGTAATCCACTGTAGAAGCTTTTCTTCTACAGATTCCTAATAATAATACAATTTTTTTTTTACCAGTGATCTTATAATCCAGTCGTCCGCTCTCTCCGGTGTCCAGGTCTGTGGCTTTGAGGCTGAATAGCTCCACGGGCTCTTGGTTCTCAGGCACTTCCAGACTGTAATGCTGCCGCCCGAAAGCAGGAGCATTATCATTCTCATCCAGCACTGTGATGTGTACTTTAGCCTTGGCAAAGTTAGGGGGTACTCCTCCATCTTTTGCATATACTATCACATACACAAGATTTAAAGAGGGTTATTAAGATTTGATTATATTATAAATTATAATATTTTATAGTAGCACATAATACTTTATCAGGCCAGTGTTGTTATTGTTAACTAAAACTAAACTATTAAAAACTTTTTCGGTAAATGAAATTATCACCATATCAATCATATTATGTGCAGATTCTGACTGTGTTTATGTACCTGTTAAAGTGTAGTGGTCCTGAAGTTCCCTATCTAGAATCTGAGTGACAGATATCACACCCGTCTCTGGATTAATTGTGAATCCATCCTCGGTCAGACCACCGTATATCACTAAGCCATTCGTGCCTGCAATAAAAAAGAAATATATAATCAATAATTCTGATTGAATACTTGCGTATTATGTATCTACTGAATACTGCACAGTAAACACTGCGTGCTGCCTACTACTGTATCTTATAGTAAGAGAAACCTTTCAAAATATTTCAAAGTATACTACATTGTTGCCACATGATCTCACTAGGTTGCAAGTGAATGGCTTCCAGTTATGAGCTAAGAGATTGACAATAAATTGCATTTAAAAAAATGTATTATTTAAAGCTGCAGCCCGTAGCTTTTTCTTGGGTTAAAAATGATCCAAAATACATATTTGAGAAAATACAGAACCAGCCAGTGTTCGAAACTGTCTGCTAAGCTTGTAATGAAGTTTTTAAGAGATTCGAGCATGTCTTTGTGTCATTACGTCACATCTGTACACATAAAGAAAGAGTCTCGGCTAGAAGGCTATATTGCGTGTGAGGATGCTGGAGGTGGAGATTTATAGCCTTTTCTCACAGCACTTGATATAATTAAACTTATCAATTTGATGGCGGATCCAGAAAGGTTCAAACGACAATCACTAGAGACAACTAAAGATTCACCCGCTGTAATATGCAAAAGACTTCAGAGTGAGCCTTACATTCCTTGTTTCCTGATCCCTGAAATCATGTCCTGCTACCAAGTCTTGTACTGAAAGTCAAAGTGATGGTAGGTCCTGTTTTCCCCCACTGGGTAGTTTTTATGTTATTCTTAATTTTATTCCCATGTCTCTGCATCTTTGAGTCCTCACATCATACCTTACCAAAACCTTGCCATATTTTTGGAATTTTTAGTTAGAATTTGTGTAAAAATATATTTTGGCAGTCAGATCAATTATAAGTATGAGTAGACTAGTTAGTAAGAATGCTATTCCAAACACAGCCTGTGACTGGTGACAATCAACCAAAGCCTCTTTCCTTTCATTCTGAGTTAGATTGAAGTTGTGAACGACCTGATTTGAATTAAAACAGAAGTGCAATGTCAAATGTCAAAATATTCAGGTTCAAACCTTTTCATCTCGGATTTAACACCGTTTCATTAGAAGTGGTCCACACAAGTGTTAAGCATGAACAAAGACGCACGGGTGCCAGATTGCGTGCAAAGTTAGGAAGCTTTGGCACGAGCACCTGCTTGCTCAATTAATGCTTCCTGAAAAATGACTTTACAATCTCTCTTTCATACTCTCTCACTAAACCCATGAGGCTGAGAATGAGTCCCACATACCCTCCACAGGAAGCGTACAAAAAAAACACTGCCCTCACTGCAACTCAACATAACTGCTTTAACCAGATGGCAAAGTTTTCAGACACAGGTCATGAATATCTGAAAGGTTGAATTGAAATACCCAACAATGCAGCATTTAACATGGATTTTTGCAGAATAAAAATAAAAACTAAAACGAAAAAAAAAACAACTCACCCTGATCCCGGTCTGAAGCGGAGACCTTCAGTATGCTTGTTCCCGCTGGCTGGTTCTCTTTGATTTGGGCTTCAAACTCACTGCGTTCAAACCACGGTGCTTCATCATTTACGTCAATTACTTGTATAGACAGAACCTGAGTGGTGGAATGTTGGGGTATCCCATGATCCTCTGCGACAATTGTAAGATTGTAGTTCTCCTGCTCCTCACGATCCAGAGGTTTAAGGATGGAGAGAGAGCCTGGAGAAGAGGAGAAGAGAAAAACATCTGTAGATCTGCTGCACGCTTCACAGCACGGCCTGTGGTTGGAGACGTGTGACCGAGGTCAGAGAGCTCTTCTGTTTTATACCATTTGTAATATTTCATTATGTACATCCCAGACACTATCTTGAGCTACCTGAATGTGGCTGGGTAACTTTGAGGAGGTTTCATTCATGACTTAAAGGGATAGTTCACCCAAAAATAAAAATTCTGTCAATATTTTCTCACCCTCATGTTGTTCCAACCTTTAAGACCTTCGTTCATCTTCTGAACACGAATTAAGATATTTTTGATGAAATCTGAGAACTGGATCACTCCTGCATACTAGTCCATAGGGATTGAAACTTTCCGGCCTCGAAAAGTTATTAAAGACATTGTTAAAATAGTCCAAGTGACTACAGTGGCTCAATCTTAACCTTATCAAACGACGAGAACACTTTTTCGAGAACGCCTCGAGTTCAACAGCGTATGATCTGTTGTTGTACGTCACACGTATCACACACATGACCAGCGTTGGCCAATAGTGAGCCTACGTGTGACGTTTAACTTACTACTGTAGAGGCCCAAAGAGAAGGAAATGAATAGTTGAAATAAAGTCGTTATTTATGTATGTTTTTGCGCACAAAAAGTGTTCTCGTCATTTGATAAACTTAAGATTGAGCCACTGTAATCACTTGGACTAACAATGTCTTTAATAACTTTGAGGCCGGCAAGTTTCAATTCCTCAAGAAGCCTATGGACTGGTATGGATCCAGCTCTCAGATTTCATGAAAAATATCTTAATTTGTGTTCCGAAGATGAACAAAGTTCTTACGGGGTTGGAACAACATGAGACATGAGTAAATATTGACAGAATTTTCAATTTTGGGTGAACTATCCCTTTAAAGTAGCCCACCACAACAAATAATGTGGAGATTACAAATAGTAAAAGTACTGTTTCTGTAATATGTTATCCAATGGAGATATTATAGTAGCCATAACTATGTGGACAAAAAGGATGTGTCTGTCCATAGGTGGCCATTCAAAAGTAGCTGTATAATGTTAATATAATATAATATAATATAAGTTTGCCAGCTGAGAAAATACCATGGGATGCAAGCTTGCTCTAAGTATATTAGAACTCTTTGCATGCTTGAAGGGATAATTCATCTTTGCTGGTCCTTTTTTAACATAAATTTGTTCATAGAAGAACATAGAAGTCAAACACAATATCCATAGCTCCAGTCTGACATAAAGTTTAGCTTTATTCATCCTCTGTTTTTCTCCTCAGTTTAGCTCCTCCACTCTCCATGAGGAATTTGAGAATTAAGTTATTCGCTGACTTGCTGGTATGAAGACCAGGGAAGAAAGTTGTTGTCATGGATCCATTTTTGATCCTTTCCAGCCATACCTCTCTGCAATGCTGTCATCAGCAAGACCCCGAGCGAGGGTCACTCAGGATAAACACAGCCCTGCGGTTGATATGGCAGCCTGACTGTTTGCTGACTGCGAAATATTATTGTGTGTTTGTGAGAAGTCTGTGTGCGGCCTCTTTTTTAAAAAAAAAATTATTTATAGTCCACCTAACACACTCTAGCTTTAAACACATCATTGAGATGTTTGAGCTGGCTTCTGCTTCTGTATACGGTAGCTCTGGTTTTGTGCTTAACGTCCATCTCTACAGTAGACCTCCTCCTTAAAGAGTCCAAACAGAGTGAAGACTTTCTACTTAGTGTCTGTTTAATCTCAGCTGTGACTTTATTGTGCCATTTAACCCAACTTTAATATGTATATAGCATATAAAAAACGATTTAGAACAGAAATTAAACACTAACCTACAGCATAAACCATCTGACAATAATGGAAGGGAAATCGTCAACAGATGTTCAGTCGATTAGGTGATTTTGTCAATTTAATCCAATTTTGCGTGAGCTGTAAATGGTCGTATTCTGGGAGGTTGAGAGGAATTTCAAACTAATACATGCATATTTCCAACGCCAAATCAAAGAGGTGCGGTCAATAGGCCAAAATTGAACTGCGCTCCCACGGATAAACCCTTCAAGAATCAGATCTGTTCTGCTAAATTTCTTTTGGCTTTGAGCGAATGAGCGAGAAGTAATGATTCTTACCACTGTTCGGGCTGAGGACAAACCGTCCTGCTGTGTTTCCTGACTGGACCCTGTAGGATACCCTGCCATTTTCGCCCTGATCTGCATCCCGGGCCATGACGTAAAGCAGCACAAAGCCCACCGGCTGATCCTCCATCACACTAACAGCAGTCGGGGAGCTGAAGATCGGAGGATTGTCGTTCTCATCAGTGACGAAAACTCGTGCCGTCACCGAGCCCCAGAGTCTCTGATTGGGGTCCGAGGCTGAATCCGTGGCATGGACCACCAGGAACAGGCTGGAGGTCTCCTCATGGTCTAACTCTCGACCCAGTTTCAAGACTCCTGTGACAGGATCTAGACTGAAGAGATCTGGGTTGTCAGGCCACCGCTGTTGGATAGAATAACGTACCTCACTGTTGGGGCCACTACCATCTTTATCAGTAGCTTGGAAGGTATAAATGGAGGAACCGGCTTGTATGTTCTCAGGAATAACAATAGTGACAGGATCTTCTGGAAACTGTGGTGGGTGGTCATTACTATCTTGAACGTTTATTTCCAGCTGAACCATGTGAGTGTTTGGATAGGCCTTGGAGAAATCATCCACCTCGATCTGTAGAGTATACCGTGACCCTTTTTCATAGTCCAGCTCTCTAGCCAAGTAAACATCTCCTGTCAATCGGTCAACCATAAAGGTTCCTTCATGATCTGTGCCTCCCACCACCAGGTAGGTCACCTGACCATTTGAATTCACTTCATGTTGGTCATGTGCTCTAACTGAGCCAATAACAGAGCCTGGCTTGGCACCCTCCACTGAGTTGAGGGTCATGGATAGGGTGTTGGGCTTTGGAGGGGTCCTTGTGGAGCCAATGACCTACAGATTGGGAACACAATGAATTTAGAATGTAGTGTAAAATGTAAAAACAGAGAATTACTTGTCATCATTAGCCAAATATACTGTACCGTATTTCACAATTTACAACGCATGGGTGTGTTCTCATTGTTTTAGATGTCAACAGAGTGCACATTAATGAACGAATAAGATGGAAGGAACCTGCCTGCCGTTTCCCATGTCTTTGAAGTACATTAGAGCTGGAACATTTTTCATAGGTGAAGCCTTTCATACTAATATCCCCATGAAAATAAAAACAGTACACACATACCAGATCACAGAAAGGAAAGCAATAGAAGGATTGACGTTGATCCATTTCTGGGCACTCTCTTAGGTGCAAAGTACACTGGCCTTTCAAGATGAAGATGGTATTACTGATGGTATGTAAAATATTATCTCGAGATTGCACTGGTGCAAAGTTCTGTGGTGTGAGCGTATCAGCGTTAGCGCAACCATGTTAGGGGACCGAAGTTTGCAGCTTTCCGTTTGATCATTGGGAACCACAGCTGGGCCTCATCAGAGCCATCTGGGAACACTTGATTCAAAGGTGCATTCTCCCTCTGTCTCTCTCTCACTCCATTTCTCCCTTACTCTCATCTTCCCCATACAAACAGGGAATACAGAAATTGCATGCAACCGCACACTCTACAATTAGCCTCCAATTCCCTTTTTAAAATCACATCTGTAAAAGCACTAAAGATATTTCGCAACAAAAAAGAACCAGCGAGAATAATTTTGCAGAGAATAAACTCTTTAGAATCCGGATTATTTTACATTGGAATGAAAAACCATGAAAATTATCCTATTGTCAAAGACATAGCTTGACATGTCTGTTTCACGCAGTTCCATGCTAAACATTGGGATAATACATGGTTTTCTGTTACAGTACGTTCCTCTGGAGCAGGAAGTAATCCTGGGAGTTTTGAGGTGTTTGTGTAGAAAGGAGCTGGCCTCCGGGTCACAACTCATTTCCCTTCTTGAATATTGATACCACAGCTCAGGAGACTCTGAGCATGATGATAATTTGGCATAGTCAAAGGCGACTTGTCCATATTGCTTCTCATGCAGCGAGATTTTAAAGAGGACCCATTAATATTTTTTAACTTTCTTAAAGGAGAACTCCGACGAACAATGAACCTTTGGTCTAATAAAACATCGGTACCTAGTCAATCGTTCTCTTAAAAAGCCATCTTAAAAAATAGTCTCGATAAGTCGATCCCGGAACGGCGTTCATACAGTTCAGAAGTTCGTTGAACTTCATACAGTTCAGATCACTCAGCACGACGTTCGTGGTTTGACTTATCGAGACTATTTTTTAAGATGGCTCCTGTCTGTAATGTATACACGAAGTGAACTGTCTTCATAAAGTATCTTCTTATTAAACGGTCTGTACACTTACAAAGTTCTCAATGCTTCGTTTTGCATGTATGGAGCCTCATTATGTTACTGCGTTAGTGTGGGGCTATTTTGAGCCTTGTTAGTGGTATAAACTAGCGATTTCTTTTTACTTAGTCAATGCCCCCATTACTAGCATTATACGCCAAACAGTTTTTAGAGATGAAACTCTTTACATTTGATTATCATGAAAACCAATCTCAGAGAACGGTTGACTATGTACCGATGTTTTATTAGACCAAAGGTTCATTGTTTGCCGGAGTTCTCCTTTAAGTGTGAAATTTTGCTGTTTGAGAATGAAAAAAGGTCTGCAAAGTTACAAAGCACAAAGTCCACAACAATTGGACTCTCTATATCAGTAAGCACTGTTTCTGACCTCCCTGAAAATACCTTGATTGTAGTCTTGAGTTTTCTTCTCCGAAGGTACACGTCACAATATTCATCATTTAAATAATTCCTGCCCAAGGCATATGCAAAAAGCGATGAGGCCTGGTTGAATTACATTAGTAGTGTGTTATGGTAAGGAGTGTGACATTTCTGACACACGCTTGAAACTGCTGACCAATCACAACACATTGGTCTCCTAATCAGAGAACACTGCGCTTTTTTGGATGGGCTTCATAGAGACAGAAACTAAAAAAGGTGCATTTGATTTCCCATACAACAACGTAACTCGCTTCTTCGTGCATCATTGAAGAAATCAACTAGCTATTCACGACTGTTTCCCGAAACCGTATTGTTGCAAATTTGTCGTTCAACCATATCACACAGGTGGAGGAGTAATAACGTATAAAGAATTTGGTAAAGATTGAATTAATGCTAAATTTCTTGCTATAAATTAAATGTTAAATAAATGTTCGTTGGAACGATGGTTTCGAGAAACACCATTTCATTGAACTGTGCTGATAATGACGGAACTTGTGAGTTGGCAGATTATGCTTTCGGGAAACGCTCCCCATTGCAACTATGTAAAATATGTGAGATTATGTTTTTTTTAACCAGGGTTTCTCCATACTACCTTTGCGCAGCGCGATTTTATTCACGCTGCTAGGTAGTCTGGATACCATGGACCAAATTTTCGCCTCAGCGCGGGGGACCAATCACTGAACAGGGAGGGAGCAGCAAGACGATGACGACGTCTATGTGACACGCCAAAGTCTTCTTCATCGTCTAATTTCTTTCGCTCTATATACGTCATCTGGTACAATTGAAGCGATTGGCTATGAGCTAGCACCCAATAAACGGCTCTTGGCATTCGTAAACCACACTTAAAATACGAGAAAATGAACATGTGGTTCCCAGACCACGTCTCAATCTCAATGAGACGTGGCCTGACGTTAGCCAGGCTATGTTTTTTTTAACATTCAAGCATGAAAACCTTGTTCTAGTAGACTCCAAAAACAAAATTAAGACTTTGTTAAAGGGAACAATATGGCCTCTTTAATATGTTGACAGATTAACTAAATAAAAAATAATTAACGGTAGACTTATGACTTGAACCAGTAAGCAACCACCCTAAAAAATGTCAGAATTAAAAAAAAAAAGTCTCACCTGTACAAGCAAGGCAGTTGAAGAGCTCTGAGATGGAGCTCCACGGTCCGAGGCAGTGATAGTGAAGCCGTACTCTGCTTTTTCTGCTCTCCTCAGGGGGGAAGAAGAGCGCAGCTCTCCAGTATTTGGGTTCAAGGAGAAACGTTCTGCTCTGGAGCCTTAAAAAGCATAAATATAGACAAATATGGTAGTATAATTAGCTGTGCCATACATCATATTGGGCACAAAGATAACTCTGAGGACATGTGTTTACGTTTAACAGTTTTACCATTTTGCATAAACATCCTTTGGCAATACCCAACATAGGAAATATTCTGGATTCTTGTTTACCCGATAATGAGTAGAAAATAGTGCCATTCTCTCCCTCATCTGGGTCTTTGGCGTGAAAAGTTCCTAATAAAGAACCGGCAGGAAGACCCTCCTGAACCTGGAAAACATCAAGCGAGTTTTAAACAGCAGTCGGGCTGCTTATACTGATACAAACAACTTCAAGAGTGGGAATGTATCCAAGGTCACATAAACAATTCTTGAAAGATATTATGTACAGATGTAATGACGTTTTTATGATGTGTAAACTGTGCTTTAATAAACACAAGCACCTATGTTATGACACTGATTTAAGGCTTTGAATATTGCCTGTGCCAGTCTGTTTCTTGCCTGAATGAGAATCTCCCTGCCAGGCTGCGTGTGGCTGAACGCTGGCGCGTTGTCGTTCTCATCCAGCACGGTTATGTGGGCTGTTCCGGTGGCGCTACGCGGAGGTGTACCACTGTCCTGTACCACCACAATGAGCTGATAACTGGACTGGTGCTCACGATCCAAAGCTGCCCTGGTGCTGATTTCACCTACACATGAAATTTGGATGTAATACTCAGTCTAGAATTGCGCAATTGATTTTCAGTGGTGTTGTTACCTAAAACTAAAACTACTATCTATTAAAACTAAAATTGTTTTTGTAAATTTAATTTAAGCTGAAATAAAACATAAATATTAGATGAAAAATTGTAACTTAAAAACTCATATACAATTTGAAAAGTTAACTGAACAACTGAAATGAAATTAAAACTGAAATAAAAACAAATTAAATCTAATTAGAAATACTAAAAAGAAAAAAAAGCACAAAACTAAATGACTTAAAAATAAAATTAAATTGAAAAGTAGGTAAAATATACATACTTAATACAAAATATAAAAAATGTATTTAAAATATTCATAAATTCATAAACACACAGCTAAGTTTATGGTATAGAGTATAGAGTCTACAATAGGAATTTTCAACCACAAAGTCCACAAAAAAAAAAAACGCAATAAATACATTTAAAAATAAATAAACAAATATGTAATATTCGTCAAAAAATATTCGTCAAATTTAAATCGTTTTTTATAACTTAATTAAAAACAATACTTTTTCTTAAAACTGTTTTCTGAAGAAAAAAAAGAAAATGTTTCTGTTGGAAATTAGATTAATCCTAATCCTAATTATTTTAGTCTACTGATAGCCATAGCTGTGTTTTTTTTTATTTTATTTTTTTTATAGAAAGTAAATGTTTTCACAATATAAATGGGTCTTTATACATGCCTTTTTAATAAAAAATATTTGGCATCAAACATTTTAAAAGACCCTCATCTAGAAAATGTCGTAAATGTATAAAAGTCAAATGACACTGAAGGGTCATAATTGTGTTCCAACTCACCAGTCTGTGAATTGATTTGGAAGTATCGGTCCGTGTGAAGTAGCCTGTATGCAAGACGGCTGTTAAGACCCGCATCCCGGTCGGTAGCAGACACCCTCCCAAAACCAGTTCCTGCAGGCAAGTTCTCTCTCACTGCCAAGAAAACCCTTTCCTTAGAGAAACGAGGAGAGTTATCATTTTCATCCGTCACAGAAACTCTGACTGTCGCGCTGCCGGTCTTCCCCGTCTGCCCGCTTCCGGACGTGGCCAGCACAGTTAGCAGGTAGATATCCTTGGCCTCTCGATCCAAAGCGCTCTTAACAAACAGCCAACCACTGTCCGGGGCGATCCCAAATCCTGCTGCGTCCCCATCAGGCCGGAGTCTGTAAGCTAGTGTGGAAGATGGCGTGGAACCTCTGGGCGACCCTCCATTTCCATTGGCATCTCTATTGAGTGCTCGGACCTGCAAGAAGTTTGTGTTGAGTGGTGAATTCTCCTTTAGCTCCACACGGTAGGTCATTGTGTCAAACACGGGACCCTGGTCGTTCTCCGCCTGGATGTGGACCACCAGGCTGAACGTAGCACTAAGCTGAGGCGCGCCGCTGTCTTTTGCGATCACTTGGAGGTCATAGCGAGGAACGCTGTCGTACGACAGACTCCCAATTAGTCGGATCTCGCCACTGCTGCGCTCCACGCCAAAAGTGCGCTGCCCTCCTGCCGTCATCAGGTCAAAGCTTAGCTGTCCATTAGGGCCTGAGTCGCGGTCCTCAGCCTGCACGCGGTACACAACAGTACCCATTTTCGTGGCCTCTAGTAGGAGCAGAGACTCGGAGGATGATGGGAAAAATATGGGAGCGTTATCGTTCACATCTGCTACGCTGACCCGAACACGCGTCTCTCCAAAAGCTGGAGGGGAACCGCTGCGCGCTTGAATTTCCAAGTCGAAAAAGGGACGCGATTCGTGGTCCAGAGGAAGGCTTGTTCTAAGTGCTCCAGTTTCCGGATCTATCATGAAATAACCATCTGGATCCCCAGCAGAGATAGTGTAGGTGACATCCTTAGAGACTCCTGGAGCGAGAGAGTGATGGGATAAGATATGTAAGCAGTGATTCAATCTAAAGCGACTTTGTAAATTTATTATTTATTAAGGACAATGTTCTTATGGAATTATTGGTTATGATTCATGGATCATCTCTTCAGTGATTCAACCTTTCGGTCACAGGTACAGACTAGGAACGCACAACATATAATCAGAACACTGCCATTCAAAAGATTGGGGTCAGTCTCTTTTGCTTTATGAGGCTGCATTTATTTGATCAAAAATACAGTAAAAATGCATTTCTATGTAATGTGTTCATATTAAGGTAAAGATACATTTAGTAATCAAAAAAATATTTTTTATTAATGTCAATGTTGAAAATTAGTTACTTTTGTGGAACCAGGTTTCTTTGGTGAATGGAAAGTTCAAAAGAACAGTATTTATTTTCTTTTAGAAATAATGCAAGTCTTTACTGTCACTTTTGATTAATTTAATGTGGAATAAAAAATCTTGAAACATTGGTTGTTCATCAGATTATATTGGATATCAGATTGTACAGTTAATTGAACATGCAAATTTTTCATATTTTCACATCCCCCCAATTATTACATTAGGAAGATTAGACTAAAATTTAATTAAATGTGTCTTTATCATATCTCAAAATGAAAACTGTACATTATAATGACGTGATGCCTAAATTCACATGGGTTTTAGTTTTTTTTGCATTTTCCTTTACCATTTATTTAGACAAAATAGTATCACATTTGAATACTGGTCATTTATCAGTTATTTGCCATAACATGAAAATAATTATTGCCTTCCGTACCAGCCAGAACTGTGATATCAGTGTATCCCTAGTACAAACAGGTACTTCTTATAGAATCCCCCATTATTTTTCATTAAACATCCCAATGAAATGCCTTCAATAATTTCCAGCAACATGAGGTAGAGTGTAATCTGTGATGGATGTGACTGTTTAATGAGGTTCACGCAGCAGCTGCTGGTCTATTTGCACAACTGGCTCGGCGAGAGTGAAAATATTCCCGATCAGGCTTTTCAGCACCCTTGCCTCTCACACAGACACCAGTTCATGGTTCAGAGAGCCAAAGCACTGAGGTTAGCAGAGCTATGCGAAAGTATGCAGCAGCACATGGCTACTTATTTTAGATGGAACATGGAAAATGCTGAAACTAACCATTCCTGCCGCTGGCTCTCACTACGCCAACCTCGGTTCCCCGGAGCACGTCCTCAGATATTGTGAAGAAGTACTGCGCTTGCTCGAACACTGGGGGCGCTACTGAGCCAGCCACAACGCTGATGTTCACTCTGGCATTGACAGGTGCTGTGAGACCGCCTCCGTCCCGTGCTGTGATCACCATGGTGATGACGGAGTTGGCCTTTCCATGCAGCGAGCGTGACAGAGAGATCACACCTAACAGTGAAAAAATGCAGAGATTCACAATAAAATGAGATATAGGCTATGATGAGTCCTGAAGACTGTGAATATGAAATATAAGGATACGGATGAGCAAGTTTAGTCAGCCAATCTTGCAAGCGATATGTGGATACTGAAAAGGCCAAAAACCTTTCTCAAAAATCACCTTAAAAGTAAAAATACACCACAAAAGAATATATATATATATATACAGTATATATATAATTTTTTTCCATGCAAGGAAGAAAGCCATACATTGAACATTTAATATATCATTTAAAAACACTAATAATATTATGCATATATATATATATATATATATATATATGGTGCGTATATATGGTGTATATACTTTATACACCATATATAAATATTCTGTCTTATTCTTATTATTGTTAAATGCAATATATTGAATTAAATTTATATTAAAGGAATAATTCAACCAATATATATATATATATATATATATATATATAATTAATATAAGAGTTCAGATGCAAAAGCCTCTAAGTGCCATTTGAAATTTTCTTCTAGAATGCTCATTTTTATCAAGCTTGTATATTTAAGTTCAGTGATTTCACTTAAATGGCAATGATTATTACCTATTAATTGTTATTTAAGTGAAATTACTGAACTTAAATATACAAGTTTGATAAAAATCATCATTAAAGAAGAAAATTTCAAATGGCATTTAGAGGCTTTTGCATCTGAACTCTTCATTTATATATATGAAGAGTTCAGATGCAAAAGCCTCTTAGTGCCATTTGAAATTTTCTTCTAAAATTATCATTTTTATCAAGCTTGTATATTTAAGTTCAGTAATTTCACTTAAATGGCAATGAAGATGACCTATTAATTGTCATTTAACTGAAATTATTGAACTTAAATATACAAGCTTGATAAAAATGGACATTTTAGAAGAAAATTTCAAATGGCATTTAGAGGCTTTTGCATCTGAACTCTTCATATATATATATATATATATATATATATATAATTTAGGCTATATATTTTATTGAACTACCTGTGTCCTTGTTGAGGGTAAAGAAATTGGATCCTCCACCAGGGATAGTGTGATATGTCACTTTACCATTTGCACCAGCATCTGGATCTTGGGCCGTTACCCTGACAACAGAGGTCCCGGGTGTGCTTTGTGTGCTCAAGCTGACGGCATAGTTCACCGGGTAGAATGTAGGTCTGTTGTCATTAATGTCCACCAGTGACACCTTCACAAAGGCGGAGGACACAAGGCCTCCCTGCAGGGAAAATATCATTTTATATTACTGACGATAACAACGACAGGATTGTGAATACCGTCACACTACTATCGAATCAATCTTGATGATTTCTTGTGTGTAATAATGCAGAAGAATACTTTGCAGTGGGATAAAATTGCCTTTCCAGGTTAAGAGAGGCCAGTGAGCTAGTATGTACTGCAGTCGGCCTGCTCGCTCTTCACAGGCAGCATTTTATGGCTGCATTAATAATTGAAATGGGAAACAAAAAGCGCCACTGCTTTAAGCCTATAAAGGGAAATAGTGTGAGTGTGTGTGTGTGTGTGTGTATGTACAGAAATGTGCCCCTGAGACACTGCAGTTTATTGCCTGTTCATTTAGAGAGCTCATGATTGTTGTTACTGGCAACTGAGAGAGAAAGAATTGAGTAACTGGGCATCTAGGTGCTACACAACAGAACTAATGGTCTTTTTTTAATCAAACTTTATGCTTCTGCATTGCAGCTTTAAGAGTTGAAAACCCTTTATAACTCAGTGTGTAATTCCAAATGGATCAGGTTTCCCCAAAAAGCTAAAAAGCATAATAAACGTATTAATGACCAGCATTTTTCCAAGTGGTCTCACATTTTTGGACACTAACATACAATGTGGGTCTTAAAGAAATATTGCAGGTTAAGGTTAAGTTCAATCGCCAGCACTTGTGGCATAATGTTGAGTACCACAAAAATAATTGAATAATTGTAAATGACTTGTCCCCGCTTTGCTTAAAAATCGGAGCTACAATCAGATCAGTGTTACTTTAGTGTTATTTATAGTATTTATTAATATATTATTTTACATTTTAACTACTTTGTAGAATCAACCAGAATGCACATTTCCTAAAGAAAATGTGAGTGGTGCTTGCAGTGGCAAAACTCGGCACAGGGCACATGCTAACTAACAATGTTAATTAACATTTTATTATATTTATAATTAACAATGTTGCTAGTATGATTTATGATTTACCACATTCTAGAATGATTTACAATGATTGTAGCATGATTTACCATGATACACCACATTTACTATGATTTACCATGTTTCTAGCATGAATTACCCTTTGTTGCTATGGTGCTCTAAATGGTTGTTATGGGGTTGCTAGGGACCTGTAACTGGTTGCTAGGGCAGTGGCTATGAAGATTTTAGGTCATTACTTACTGGCTGCTTGATAAGAGGAGTCACATTGGGTGAGAGGGAGAGACGCAGGGTTCTCAAGCCCTTTGGTGACTGTGTGTGTGAAAGTGTCAGTTAGATTTGAATTTCTGAAGATTCTGCAATGTTAAGTCAATGGGACTTTTTTGGCCACTTTTTCATCCACCATGTGAACATCGTACACCGATCGCTTAGAAAAGATACAGCACACCTCTCCTCAATGAGCCGGTCGATGACACCTCACTCATGGGTCTGTGACAAACGGTGTGGGAGGAGTAAGGCCCCTATTTTTTGTCCCGAAAAATAATAATAATAAGTATGAGCAATAACAATAGTGATGCCTTGCCTTTGGAATCACCTTTTAGCTTTTGTATAGCTAAAAGAGGAAAACAATATGCATGTATGATTTTAGTTTGAACAAAAAACTGCTTTACAACTCACCCCATCCGTTGCAGTGACAGTGAAGTCGAAACTGTCTGGTCCTTCGTCTCGATCCAAAGCCACACTGGTGCAGATCTGTCCAGTCTCTTTATTGATGCTGAACTGACTGGGTGGAGCACTAGCAGGCCCGGATCCAATCGAGTACGTGATGGCCCCAAATGACCCACCATCTGAATCATCTGCTTTTACCTGTGGAGCACAAACACAGAGAACGTTGTCAGAATTATAGTCGACTCATGTCATAAACCCTCGTCTTCACAGAGAGCAAGCAGAGCAAGATTCATAGGTCTAAATATGTTTTCATTCAAATAATTAAACACTAAATGCTGAGAGTTCGGTATAGCCCTGTCAAATAACCAAGACACTCCAGACATAAATCCCAATCCCTTTGTAATTTCGTTCCCTCTGTCCTCTAGCTGATTGTACCATAGATTTACAGCCAGCTGGTCTGGTCTTGGCCGCACCTGTCTCATCAATCTCTCACAGTGAAGTGGGAAAACAAGAAAAGGCAGAAAGAGAAGGAGAAAAGTGTCTCCTCTCTACGATTCACATTCCCTGCCCTTGAATGCTTGGGTAAACGTCTATGGAAAGAGGGCCACTGTTGCTGAGAGATGGAGACTCCAAGAAGTGATGAGGTTATTGGGCTACGCCATAGGTGGAAAAATCTGGCCTTGAGTTCAGGAGGCGCTTCTGGTGACTTTAATGTGATGATTGAAGCATGTAGATTCGTCAAATACATACCATATGCATTCATACAGTACTGAAAACACTGCTTTCACGAGGGGCAAATGTTACTGAGAGAATCTGGCATATTCTCAGGAGAATTCAGCGACTGTTACAGAAGTTGCTGAAGGCTAGGAAAGGGAAAATTGTCTTGGATCTCTCGGCTCTATGCTTCCACAAATCGTAAAAGCCTTTGTTTGTCTAGGAATCCTGCCCTCTCTGTGCACTAGTTTCTGAACTGCACCTTGGTGATATGACCAACTTAAAGGCTGGAAAGCAATCGGAAAAAGTGTAAGAGACGGTCTGGATCAGGACAAACACAATCTTCAGGATGCTAAAGAAGGAGTCAGGATTGATTACACTATCAAAGCTTGGTTTTAAGTCAGAAGTTCAGAAACTCAGAAGTCATCAGAAGCTCGTGAAATGAGCGAATAAGTTTAAAGAAACCACAATCACGTGTTCACACACACCACCACAGATAATCTCCTTATTGTCACGGCAGTATAACTGCAGCTGTACAGCTGATTCACATTACAATCCTGACATGGTGAAAACAGAGTATACTGAACTTAAGGGTCTCAGGCTCCTCAACAGGGCTCCTGCTAGCGGAAAGGTTGAGTTCACGACCCCTCAGCTTTGCTTTATGCTGTGACCCCTCTCCCACCATGATGCTCTCTGTAAACAATATTACTCTGGTGGTCCACAAAACGCCCCATTCATCAATTCCATAAAGACCTGTAGACCCTAGTTCCTGTAACACAACAAAGGGCTCCTTGCAAAACATTAAGGGGAAATGACCTTTGACTCTGCCGCGCCTGCAAATATTTAATACGGTTGGCTCTGGAAGAAGTTCCGTAACGTTGCTTGCTGCCACTTGTGAGGACTGCAAAAACCTGTTCTTAAATGCCATCTAGAGGATGTGAAATCTGGCCAAAATGGCAAGGTCAAGCTAATTTTTCTTTAAGGATCAAATCTTTTCCCCATATCCATTCCAATAATAATATTTTGTAAAAACAGGAAGTATAGAAACCGCTAGAGGATTGTCCTGTCCGGTTGCCAGCTGTTAAAACCACAATTTACCTAAATATTCAGTACTGGTTGGAAAAAAGGCCAGTTCACACCAAGATGTGCACTTCATGACCCTCTCTGGAAGGCCGTAGCAGCTTTCTGTGGTGTTCTGGTGACAGGAATTGCTCATGTGTGCAGTGATAAACCAACAGGTGATCGTGTCCTCCAGAGCCCGACCTGAATGGGACCACCAATGTTCATATTCTGCTCTGCAGTGGTCAACTCGTTTCCATCTGTTTTTACCATTATCGCTGTTGTTTGCTGTTGGGATTGCATGTGGTGAAATACTATCTTTCTGACAAATCAAAGCCCTACGCCTGTGTTCTTGGGATATTTGGGTAAAGTGGCTGGGATTAAGCATATGCGATAATGATTCGTCCAGGGATGCTGTGGTTGCCAGATTTTAGTCCCAGGGTGCTGATAGAAACAAGCCTAGCCCACCTGGTGAGCATGACCTCTACACCATCCCCTTTTTCAGAGAAGACTAGAGCCAATCATTTATACTGCATTTGAGAATAAGAAAAAAAAAAGAAATCCAATAAGATTCAAACATCAAGACGGTATGTTCCCTTTCGTAGTCACGAGTTACGTCGGATGACGAAGAATGGGGGTTTCGCCTAGAAAGCCAATCCTCTTCGAGTATTAAAAAAAAAACAATGGCAAGAAAAAGCCATGGGTCTGTGGAATTTGCATAGCGTAACTCCGCCTCACCTCGCGAGTATAAAAGGTTGAAGCAAACGCAACCGCAGTATGTCTTCGCTGAGGAGCCGAGACTGAACTCAGGCGTCTACCCAGCGGTACAGCGGAAGTGGCAGGGAGACGTAAAGTCTCCGTTACCTACTCAAGGAACGAGGGTTACATACGTAACCCAGACGTTCCCTTTCGTAGTCACTCCGAGTTACGTCGGAATGACGGAGAATGGAGGCGAAACCCCCATTCTCCCTCATCTGACGTAACGTCTCCATTCCCTACTCAGGGAATGAGGGTTACATACGTAACCGAGTTTTCAATATAGCAAAAACAAAGAAATGCCAAAGAAATGTCCTATTTGTCAAAAGAAAAAATATTTTTAAATAAGTTTGACTTTCCTACATCTTGAAACTTTCAGGTTTATAAATGGGAGTAATGTTTGAAGGATGAACAAATGTTTTGGTCATCACAATAAAAATAACATTTAAATATATATTTATTTATATAATATTTGAGTGTTGAAGTGCTGGAAAAAGTTGTGTGAAGTACTTGAAAGCATTTCACTATTCCAGCCAAACTGGTTAGTTAGTGTTGCTATATTAAATCCATGGTGAATGTCACTGGTCTGTGGACGTAAAGTATTACGAGTTCATTCACGGCACAATGTTTCTCCTGGTTTCCACCTCAGCGCAGTTTGGTCTAATAGAGATCTGTGGTTAATAACGGAGAAATGCGAATGCTTCTCACTAGATCTCGCAGCCATGTTATTACTTCAGTCAGTGGTGAATTCAAATGTTTTCTTCACTGGATCTCTTAGCGCTGTGTAGTAACAGTGTCGCTTGATCGAGATCGGATTTTGCTGGTCCGAACTGATAAACGATCCGTGAAGCACAAAATGAGAAGCGCAGTTGTGTTCTGCTTTCATTACGCTTGCCATTTGATGTTACACAACGTTGTGGTGGCCGCGCCAGCGCGGATTTTGTCGGCAGGAAAAATGGTCCAAGGAATCGTTCGGTTTGTATACCGGACCGGAAGCCTCGAACCTAAGCGGTTCAATACGAATACATGTACCGTTTTACCCCTAATGGTAATGGGGCATGAAGGTCTAGAGGGTTCAACTGAATGTGTGTTTGTGAGGTTGGGAGGGTGGAAGAAACCTTCTCTAATAAACAGGTCGCAGGTGAGAAAAGCATTAAGGGGCCCGGTGAGGCGTCTCGCCCCCTTTGGGGCTTGAGGGGTGGAGGTCTTATCAGCGGGAAAAGAATTGATACTGACAGGGGAATGAGAGCAGCAAATCTGTTCTTCACACTCTCTGAAAGTGCACCAAATCTGTATTCAACTTTGCTGTGAAAATTACAAGCACATTTTTTTTCTTTATTGTTACTCATTATCATCTAAATCTGTTTAATTTTCTCTCAAGAGATATTGATATGTGGAACTGTTTTAGTCCATACATGGATTCCAAAACAACATTGACCTCTCATTATACTAACACAGTCTCATCCAGAAACGTCCAGGGTAACCTTAAACGTCGGTTAAATGACGATCCCGGGCCGTAATACAACTGACGCTTTACCTTTAACGTCAGTTAGGTGACGGGGTAGGTATAGGGGTAGGTTTAGGTCTGGTGTAGGGTTAGGAATCGGACCCGATAACGTCATTTAACCGACGTTTAAGGGTACCCTAAAAAGGTGGATGTTGACGTATGGTCAAAAGATGTCCCAAGACGTCAGTTATATGACGTCTTGGGATTAGACTGCGCTGCTCAAAAACAGTTGAAAACATTCTTTAAAATATTCTATTTTATTTTTGTTATATATAAAAGAGTCTGTACACCTCACAAGAGAGAGAAAGGTCATCGAGTCTGCAGACTGAAAGTGGGCCGCCAAGACTTTCTGCACACTCATCAGTGCCAATTAAATGTAAAGCTGTCTAGCATTTCTGCACACGTGCAAGAATCCATCGGCCATTCTGACATCAATCAATCTGACACTCCTGACCAGAATTCCCATCTGCATCACTCCATCCCTTATTCATCAATAAATTAAACGACAGAGGGTTTCTCAACGTCACAGAAAACAAATCACTCGCCATGCTTTTCACAGCAGATCAATAGTGTCGAGACACATTCAGCCCACAACAAGCAACTAGAACTTTCAAACACCACTAAGTCTTTTTGCTATTACCAATCTCTACAGTTTAATCAGAGACTTGTGCAAAAGTATTGCAATTATTCAGTCGTGCTCTGCCGTAGAGACTCATGCATTCCCTTTATCCAGAGCTGCTCTTGGGACAAGTGCTCCCAGAAAGTAGGACTTAACACCATATGCCGTAATTCATGGCTTCCTTGGGCTGCAGACCTCTCAGGAGGATGAACACTGCCATAACTAACCAGATGAACTCTGATTAGAGGAGCAAAACTGTAATTGAAGAGTTGCATATACTGTACTGATGATCATGTGGTACTGTAGATGCTTTCTGGCACAATAAATCAAGAGTCATGAAACAGCAGTTTCATATTAATCTTGACTTACTTTACTGAATTTATCACAGCAATTAATGTGCAATATGTTCTTTTGGCTGATATCGCCCCACTGCACAAGGACAAACTTCAATTTGTATTTAGGGGGACATTTAGTTTGATTTCTTTTTCAAAATCTCTCAACAACATCACAAACATTCAACAAGATCTGTAATAAATATATATAATAACAACCTGATGAGTGATTGCATTATACTGTACATGGTCACTTTCTAAATTCCAGTGATTTCTTCAGTTGTTTCAAGCTGACAAATGTATTTCACGGAGCAAACAACACAACAAAATTGTCTGCGGTTTTCTAAGGGTCACTGCAATTTTACAAGTGCAATACATGGTTTGTTATTATTACATTGCTTACAGTCTCAAACATGTGGTCTACATTATTAATCTAAGAGTTTATCTTTTGCTAGCATCCAATGTCAAGAGGCTGATACAGTAATTTATCTGCATTTTTAACACTGAAGGCAAGACATCCGTTTCAAATGCACATGAACCCGTTGACCCAAGTACAGGCTCATACAAACAATTTCAGATAAGACAACAGATCTATTACAGGTCACTGCTTGTCCAACAGACAAATTTGTGTTATTTTTACATGGCTCAGCAAACTTATAGAGTTTCTCGCTAATGCACACAACCTTGATATCTGTAATTCAAGATCACCTGGTTAATCTCCGATTTCTCGTTTCGTTCCCAAGGGAATCTGGCTCTTTTAAAATCGCAGGGGTCGGAATAAGTAAAAGAAACTGAGGAAATCCTCTACTATAATGTCTCAGGTCTATATCAAGATAAGCAGCAGTGCTTTGGATGTGATTAATTGAGAGCTAAGCTAGATGTCCTTTCCCTCACCGTGACTTTCCTGTCGACCCTTTTCAAAGAGGTTGTGATTGGCAGTTTGTTTGATTTAAGATGAAATCTTTTCCAAGGACTCCCAGTGTTTTAATACCTGTGTATCTAGACCTATGCTTACATCTGGATTAGGAATCCAGACAGTGAAAACTACATTTGAGGGTCTCTGTATTGAATGTGAGCATTTGTGAGGCACAGCAATTTATTTATGTATTTAAATGGATAGTTCAGCCAGGGGAGGTAATTGACAATCAATGGGGAACCAAAATAACATTTGGGCTCATTGACTTTCAATGAAAACAGTTGAAACATTCTTAAAAATCCTCTTCTAAAGAAAAAGTCAGTCTGCAAAAAATGGACTACTTTGCAGAATTTACAGTTTTAGACATTATTGGTCTTTAGATCAATATTTAAATATATTTATAAAAAGTATGATTCAACATAGATCTAACAAGTCATGTAAATATGGATTGGTTCGGTAATTTAAATATTTTTAAATAGTCTGTTCCCTTGGCAACATGAATAATGTATCAAGTTCAATACAGCTCATAAGTCAAAACCCTAACATTTCATTTTCAACATATTAACCATCACAGAGAAACCAGACTAACTATCACTTCTTAATTAATATGTAATCCCTTAACTGACATATGGTGTTGTGAAGGCCAGATAGCACCAAACCACTCAATTGTCATACTATATATATATAAATCAAAGCTCATAAATCAAAACCATTTCAAATTCAATATATCATTATCCACCACATAGAGAAATTAAAACCAGACTCACTACCATCAGTCTTGCATATTAATGGGAGCGTTTAACTGGCATATGGTGTTATGAATGCCAGACGGAACCAGAACTTCCCACACTATGGCAAATGGCAGTTCAAAGAGGAAGTTGGTCTGGCACTCATATGCCACTGTTAAAATATGAGGTCTATTATAAGAAGTGGTGAAAGCGAGGTGCTTATTTTGGAGCAAACATGAATAGCTGTTCTTTAATCCAAAATGAGACAGAACTAAATAGCAAAGCACATTGAATTTTCATTGATTAGTGCAAGTGTACTTTCGATATTTTCTAGTAGCCTAATGTTAAACACAGGATTCACTCCTTTAAGGCTAAGGGTAATTAATTATTATTGGAATAAATACCGATCAGAAATGTGTTACATTCCCAGAACAATTTCAGAAATGTACTGCAATTATGGTGTGAGTCATAAAATATGGAACAAGAAATTTTTTAGTTAACACCAACAGTTTTGTTACTCTGTTGCATTTCTTCTAAGATTAGAAACACAACTGTGTCATTAGAACCCACTGCAACTGTTGTACTATATTTATAATATAGACATAACATCCCTTATTTTTTCTCTTTGGTGATTTAATGTGAGGAATATTATACATTTTAGTGTGGCCAAATAGTTATGACGAAGGAAGAAAACATTCGTACTCTAACAAATCCATAAAAATCATAAAAAACTACTTTTGCATTTGCAACTTGTCAAGTGTTAACTTGGGACGCAAACCTTTTGGAGGCCCTAAAGTTACACGGTAAAGTAAAAAATATATGAGATGGGAGGGAAAACAATATATCAATGCTTTTGCGTTCTCTCACAAATGTTTTTGTGTTCTTCCGAGAAACTTTCCATTTGCTCGCAAAAAACGATACTGTACCCAAAGGTCGCCTTGTACTACAGCGAAAATGCTACTCGAATTAGGAATACAAAAGCATAAACCCAGAGACAAACCAAATAATGAGAAATGCTTCCAGACTCTTTGGTGAATGAAAATTCATTACTTCCAGAGCACCATGTGAGAAAACTGTAATTAAGTAAGATGGACCAGGGACAATCCAGAGCGTTCTCTAAACTGGCAACAGATGAGAGCAGACAGATTCCAACCACTTCTCTTTCTCAATGGATCTATGTCTCAACAACTACAAACCACACTGGCGAACTCCACTCAGTGCTGTTTGTGTAACACACTGCACCTTTAAGAAAATTTATGGGCAAGAGCATCTCGCTTCGAGGCCCTGAGCTATGCATCACTACAGAGAATATAAAAGGCTACATTTTAGTGGTTTTACAATGAAGAAAGGGTACAGTGTGGATGTTTTTCTTCCCTACAGCTTTTGCAAGATGCCACAAGAGTCTTATTTTCCTTTTAAAAGTTTGTGGGATCTGGCCTGGGTCTTCCTTCCAGACTTGTGTATGTTTTTGAACTCTATGCAATTCATGTTGGTTGCTCCCAATTTGTATTTCATGGCTGAAGTATGTACACAGACGAGAAAAGTACAAACATGTTATACATAATTCATTACTATACTTTGGCAACTGGGGTTTGGAAACGGTCGTGTGGAAATGCTCATTGGAATATCATAATAACCTTTTAGAAAATATTTCCTGCCTTCTTACAACTTTCTGGCACAGTCAGAATTCATTGGAAGAAAAGACTTGATTTTTCCTCCAATACGTTCACTTGTCGTTTGTCTGAATTGTTACCAGTGTATCCTAAAACGCACCCGAGCACATTTACCTTACTATTCCAGGCACTGTAATGTGGATTCATGTGATTGTTCTGATGGAGCCTGGGGACCAATCCCGTTAAATGCAGGCTGATTAGCATCCCCGCTAGGCCTCTAATGAATGTGAGAGACGCAAGAACTCTCCCGGATCTGGCTAGGGTTTCCTCATCGGTTCTGGCCTGGGACAGCACGCACACTCATCTATACATTCACTGATTGTAGCACTTCTAAAATATATATTTTCTAAATCCAGAATGTCATTACCACTTATTCAAGAGAGGAGTATGTAATGAAATTTATGTAATTGTAGTATGTAATTTATTGTGTATGTAATGAAAATATTTCTTAAATTTTACAGGGGTATATTATATATATATATATATATATATAAATATATATGAGGAGTGCATATTTTATAACAGGGTCATTGACAAATAAGAGTGTCTAGGACAAGCAAGACTTCTTTTAGCTCATGTAGTATTTCAAAAAACGCCTGCTAAGTTTTAGAAATGAACTTTTGTACTTTTTTATATATATACATTGGTATTTTTATTCAGCAAGGATTGATCATTATAACTTAATCAGACATGTATAATGTTACAAAAGGTTTTTACTGTACAGTATTTTAAAGAAATTAAAATCATATTAAAAAAACATGCTTTTTTATAATTGTTTCCACAAAAAAATTAAGCTGCACAACTTTTTTCAATACTGATAAAAGAAGAAATTATTCTTGGGCACCAAATCAGCAAATTAGGCAAATTAGCATGAAAATTCAGCTATGGCATTACAGGAAGAAATTACATTTTACAATATATTAAAATAGAAAACAAAATTACCCTTTTTTACTGTATTTTATTAGATTAACCATCTTACTGACCCAAACTTTGACCAATAGCATACGTTGAACATTGACCCAACAACCGTCAATGGTAGCTTCACTAAACTAAGCTAACAAGCAAGGCATCTATATTTAAAGGGATACTCCACTTTTTTTTGGAAATAGGCTCATTTGATCACTCCCAGTTAAACAGTCGAGTTTTACCGTTTTTGAATGTATTGAGCCATTTTTTTAATATTTATAATAACATCAGTAACTAGACAGTTTCTGGTCACATTGATTTCCATAGTGGAAGTCAATGGGACCAGAAACTGTCTGGTTACTGATATTCTTCTAAATATCAGAAAATCGTCTGAATACATTCGAAAACAGTAAAACTCGACTGTTTAAATCTGGGGGAGCGATCAAATGAGCCTATTTCCAAAAAAAATGGAGTATCCCTTTAATCACTACTTTAGATTTTAGTGTAAAAGTTCTGATTGGTTGATATAAATGTCTCGATGAAACTATGAATGTTGATCTACTGAAGGAACATGTTCTACTGGGATAAAAAAAAAAAAAGTTCAATGAAAACATTGCTTATACTTGAAGCCCACAGTAGTTTATAATCATTTCCTGCACATAATATGAGTACAAGCCTATTGATTCATTGATATTACCTCAGTGATGCTGACAAAGTGCAGGCCAGAAACTAGAAGACCGCTATTCTCCTTCCAATACCTCCCCCGACCCCTGACCTCGAATGGCACAAACCTCACATCTCAGCACTCTTACACTAAGTGATCCCAGCCCTAATGAAAAGGGAATGAAGATGGAGGGGAAAAACAAGGGAGAAGGAAGGAAAGAAGGGAAGAAACATAGCATCATCATCCCAACTTCCCCACTCTCCGTCTCCTCTCGGAAAGTGTGGTCTTGATTAGGCCGCCCGAAACCCAAACAACATTAGTGCAGCATAAACTGACCCTAATATATAACCTACAATGCCTGTCAATGCAGTCGCCACTGTGACAGCAGTATCTTAGTCATATGCCTCACAACAGTTCTTTTGGGTGGGGGAGGACAGGTCCAGTAAGAGTGGAAGGGAAGGGGTTTAAGAAAAGGGGCGGAGCTAAAACTCAACATCCTCTCCGGTCTGGGGGAGTTCAGTGGATAAGCATGAGCTGTCAAAGCCTCATAAACATGGGCAGACAAACTGCGCTCTCCCCCAAAACATGGTCCTGTTCTCCATACGGTATCACTTCAAGCGCACAGAGCACCAGGAGTCTTTAAGTTTTCTTCAAATTTTTTCTAGCATTACAGTATCTTTAAGACTTTTTGGCCTTTATTTACAGGAATGTATGAAGTTATCTTCTGGACCAAAACTCTGGGTGGATTATTCTTAAAGGGACAGTTCACATAAAATTATAA
Organism: Pimephales promelas; assembly: GCF_016745375.1. Next base: position 472,704 of record NW_024121142.1, read on the forward strand.
ATTCTTCTAATTTCAAATCTGTATGGCTTTCCTTTCTTCAGTGGAACACACAAAAAAGTTATTTTGAAGAATGTTTCAACCATTTTTATCCATACAATGAAAGTCAATGAACAAATAACATTGGACTCCACTGACTGAAACATTTTTCAAATATCTCACTTATTCCACAAAACAAAAGTAATACAGGGTTGGATTAGAACCTCATGAGGGTTAATAAATGATAGTATTTTTTTTTTTTTTTTTGGTTTTATTTTGTTTTTTGTGAACTATCTCTTTAAATAGTGATTATAAACAAAATCAAGAGTGTGGCAAAATTGGAGAATTTGAGGTTCCAGACACCCAGACTATAAAACGTCCTCAAACATGAAAAACAAGGGTTGGATGTCACAAAGCTGAATTCTATTATCACACTGTTGTTATCTTTAGTAACTGTCCACTATAGTCAATGTGAATTGCCATCTGCGACCCGTTTTACTTCCGACATGAATCAAAATCAGCAAATCAGAATGATTTCTGAAGATTATGATTAAAGATTATTAAGTCTTTTTTTTTCTTTTGAACATCGTGTGTAGATGAGTCATTCACAGAAAGTATAAACCAGGTCCATTTTGTTTTCACATTGATTTTGAGTTTTGTTTTTTAAAAGTGACCGTTTCTTTCATTTTTTATTACAAATCTGTTTCTAATTTGATCAGCTGACATAACCTGTCACGTTGAACTAACTTAACTAACACTAATGTCACACATTCCACCTGCAGAGGTACACACACTGCCTCATGGCCCGTGGATCCGCTGAGGGTCAAGGTCATAGGTCAGCAAGACGTCGTCCAGTTCTTTGTCAGCCGCTAGGTCGACCCCTAACCCCTGAATGCTAAGCGGCAGACGCAATCCTTTCACTACATCTAAAATGAGCTGTTCATTTGGACTCTGACACATGCCACATAGCCAGACAATGAGAGACCACCTGTTATCTTTAAATAAAACACATGCACAAACTTCTGTGGCCTCCGCTCATCTCTTTTCATAGGAGCAAATAAATTCAATTAGGAAGAGGGATATCCTGAGGCATGATGTCGCTGGCTTTAGTCAGAGGGTCTTCATTAAACTGTGGATAGCTGTAACATGTTGGCTTCATTTTCATATCCCAAACTTAGAAAGCAAGTGTGAGTTTGTAATACAATCATCGAACCCATATCAGTGCCATGTGAGTTCAGATCTCTAGTTTCATTCGAGCACTGCAAATAAAAACTGTGTGAAAAGAGGGGCCGGGCAACTAACATTCATAAGAGAGAATTATGGGAACACAATGACTAAAGCATCTAATAAGAGCCTGGATTTCAATCAAATGTGCTTTACTGTGAATAATAATCACAGTGTACATTGTATATTCTTTAAAAACTTTTCTTGAATCCATAATGAATCTTTTTAGCGAGTGAGTCATTTTCATTCCATCCAGAGACATGTTTGGTCAGTATGTGATTCAGTCTTGTTCAAAACAAGGCAAACAAATTACGAATGGGCAAAAATGTAGCAAAGATGTAATTGAACGTATTACATTTTATGCTATAATTGTGGCCTTTTTTCTATAGCTTTTTCTAAGGTTGAAGAATGGAGGTCAAAACATAGATTTATTTTGATGCTAAATAATGCTTAACACACTTTCTGTAGTCTTGAAACCATTTTGTAGGGACAAATAAATCAATAAAAAATAATACGATTTGTTTCGGTCAAATTTGTTCCTTTTTTTTTTTTTAAATCAGCTGAGTTAGTGAACTCACTGCAAAGATTCAAATCACTTGGATGAGTCAATTAAACATGATCTGGAAATGTTTCAGAATGTTTAGAGCCAAGCGTTTTCAGAAACAAATAATGAAAACATACATAATAGTCCTTGAGAATGTTAAAACAATAATGCTGACAATAACTTTTCTCCCCCATCAAAAATAAAACATCTGAGGCCTGAGATCAATTACCCTGAACACAGGGAACACAGACTGAAGTATGGAGCGAGGTCAGTTTCTACATCGTTTTCCTATCTCATGTAGCTAATGACTCAAGTCTTATCACCACCCCATGACTGAGGCCCATGAAAGATGGAAATCATTTAAAACCACATCCCTTGACCTTGTTCCCATAGTATCACCACAGAAAAGGAAAAAAATGTCTATGAATCTACTTTTGAGATTCATACCCACTTCATTCCTGGAATTCCTCTTGGTTTTCTACTACATCAACACAACTTTAAGTTTCCAGAAGTCATGGGACCATCTACTATAACCTGTGAGGTCAGTTCAAGGGTTGGTCATTGAGTTGCAAGTGTGTGTAAAAGGTTTCCAGGCATTGTGGGTTGTTTCTCTGCTCCTTGACTAGGACAGAAATGACTAAAGTCTTGACATGAAACTTGACACAATTTTACAACCAAAGCTCTGCTTTTGTGAAATGCACTTTGATGTGAGCTTACAACAGAGACCTACTGCACTTACCATCTTAATGAAATAATAATGAATAATTCAGAAATAATATGAATATAAAAATTGTATATAATATATAATGTAATTATAACATACTTTAAACAATGTGGGGTTGAGCAAGATAGCTCAATTAAAAAAGTCAGACCCAAATATATTATATTTCATCTCCATTATTGTATTTTTTTAAATGTCTGTTTAATATATATATATATGAATTATATATAAATGCTGTAAACAAACTTATCACCTCTAAAGCACCTCTAACAATCCTTATATTCACAATGTGGATCCATTTTTATAAACTGCAAGCATAATCATTGCTAGCATATCATTAATGTTATATATTGCTTATATATATATACCAAATTTCAAGATGTCATAGCATTTTGTATTTCTTTTGTTCGTTCTATAGTGAAGGAAGTTAAATTGTGAATGAATCCATGCTTTAACAAGGTTGAGAGAAAGGTCACAGGCAAAAATGCAGCTCAAAATTCACTTATACAATGCAAATTAGAGAGAATAGGAAAGAAAGAGAGAAAGATAAGAGAAGGGGTGAAATAGAAGAAAAGGGGTGATTAAAAGGCTAAAATGGGGGGAAGGGAGAGAAAAAGCCCCTCCCTTGAGAGTTCTACTTAGTGTTAAGGCCTTGAAAAACACTTGAGCAGAACCCCTCCAATCTGACTAATGGAAGCCATATTGAATTAGGCCGTGCTGAACACATGCAGCAGATTGTAGAAGGTGACTCACAAACACTTTTATGACCACAGAAATCACAATAAATGCCGGCCAATTGATACCTGACAACTGCGTAAGCCGCCAAAATCCAAGCTTAAAGTGACATACTGCTCTCAGTCGAACAATAACTAGATTTTGTTTTTGTAAAGGCGCAGTATAGTTCGCCTAACCTGATTTACACCGCATTGACCGATGAAGAGCTTTGTGGGTGTGGAAATAGAAGCGCTGTTTGTTTATTCTGGACTTATTCTGGGGACCAAGCTTATTGATCATAATATATAATAGCATATGATGTAGAAGGGTTAAAATCCCAGTCTGGGTCCCAAAGGAGCTGTGTGTAAATATATGTATCAACGACCAGTACCCCGGGGAACATTAACTGGAGGACGTGAATTAATGGAGGAAAGACTGTTTGGGGAGCAAAGAGAAAAAGAGAGACAGATTAAGAGATCTCTCGAAACAGTTTCAAACAATAAGACACCCCCCTTTTAGACTACTAAAGGTCTGTGTTATGTATTGCACTGATTGTGGAACAAGCAAGTCATTATTTATTTGACCCAGAAAGGAGTTAGGGATAGAGTTATGGAATCAGAGATGGTACGGAGCCGCAGTTTATTCAGACCACATTCCAAGCGGGTCAAGGTTCCCCATAGGATAGAAGAAAAACAACAAATTAGATTTCTAATATTTCAGTTGTTTCTCAGGGATGGCAATGAGATTAAATGGGTAGAGTTTCACTTTATCCCAAGAATTGTCTCACGTGTCTCCTCTAGAGGTTCCAAAGAGGTCTCAACAATGTCTCAAACTGAGCTCACATTTGCCAAGACACTAGTTTGCTATCAAGTCAGAGAATTCAGAGAAAACTAAAACATGTATCATAATGTAATAATGTACACTGTAAAACAGCTATTCATTTTAAAACATGTACAACTTCAGAAAATAATATTGCTTGTTGTTCAATTATTTCAAGGGACAATGTGTATTTTTTTAATGTATTTTATTATTTAAAATCAATATTTTTCGCCATTCACAAATATGTCCTCAATGGTGTACAAATACCTATGCCAATTATCTGACTTATCCTCGTAAACAAAAAATGTAATATCTTTATATTTTTGGGTCCGCGGAGGCTTCCATGTAGTTCCGCCATCTTGAAAAACTATAATAGCAGAGAGGGACAAAAAGTACTAAGCCCCGTTTCCACAGCGAGTTTTCGTTCAGAGTCAGCGTGACGCGACTGAACGCAGCAGAAACGAAGGAACAGAGCAGTGAGAGGCGCTTGTCATGGCCCCGGGAAGTTTAAAAGGCTGCATTGCAAATCCTCGTCGCCGAATCGTAAAAGGAAACGTGACCGGAGATTACAAAAAGTTAATGTCGGGATAGCTTTTTCAAGGTGGATGGAGCTTATGCTAAATGTTTATATTTATCTTAAAGTATATATATTATATATATACTTTTTTAATAAAAAAAAACAGGCAGGCAAATAGAAAAAAAAAAGAGTCCCCTGATCATTTTGTTATTTTTTTGGGCTTAAATATAAGCCTATCTTACATATTGGACCTTACATAAAATACCACCAATATATTGTGTAATCCCTAATGCTATAAACAATGTTACAGCTGCTGTACATACTCTCAAGGCCCATTCACGCCAAGGACTAACAATATAGTAAAATAATTCTAAATAGAACCACAACCATAACGATAGTGGCACAGAGAAACAAAAAAAATGTTCTGAAAGTGGTTAAAAATCAGATTTCATTGTTTTGTTTAAAGAGCTTGAGTATTTAAAGCAGCTGACAAAAAAACTGCAGTGAGCACATAAAATAAACAGAACAATATCATTGGTGTGGATAATAGTAATCGCTATAATTATTGTTATTGGTTCGAACGGGCCTTTACTGTACAGTATGTTATCTATTGATTGATTCATGGCTATATTTCTGGAGAAACCTCTGATACCGAAAACTGAATTAGATCCCCTGACCCATGAACGAACAACCTTTGAGCAGTAAAAATCTCTCTCTCTCTCTCTCTCTACACTCAGTCAATTTTATAGACTAATTGAACTCATTTTCTCACTGGCTTTCTCTAAAGTTATAATTAGATCTGAGCATTTAGACCCCCTCCCCCAACTAATGCACACATGCTCACCGATCAATCCCCACCTCCTCACACATGTGCATCTGAAATGCTCCGAAGGGGGTTTTGGGGGAAGAATTCATACTTGTAAAGCACCTGTTACCTCAGGGGTGCCATGCTGTTGTTGAGGAAAGATTTCCGAGGAGCTTAGCAGGGGCACACAAACCGAAATAAAGCTGTCAGCGAATCCCAGCTGCCCAGATGTAAGGGCTACAACCTCGCTTGTCTAGGAAGCAGCAACCAATAGTCACAGCCGCTGGACCCGGATGGATGCGATCAAAGCAAACCACGACGGTTTACACCACATGCTCAGCACATAATTAAGTCTCTCCCTTGTGGAAAACGGGTCATAAATTATCAGAGTGGTACAGCACTTCCTGCGCACCCATATGCATCCATAACAAAACTTACAAGACGTACACACATATCATAAAGCACTCGCAGGCACAGACACACACACACACACACAAACATCCGCCAGACAGCACACACCAGCTCGGTCCCAATTGCACTCTATTTTCTTCACTTCTGGCTACCTAACGCACTAGGAATGGCCAAGAAAAACACGCCGGCTGAGCGCAAGATAGCGTACGGGTCAAAGGTCTTGAGGCTCCAGATGGGACGTAGAGAGTCGGGCCGAGAGCAGAGCGAGCTGAGATGAGTAACGCATGCACAAGCGCACGTGTGTTTGTATGTGCGCGCTGGTTCAGAAAACGTCCGAGGGAGCGTTAAATCAAGACCTTGTCCTCGCAGGCTCGCTCAACCTTAAAGCGGACTGATCCAAGTGGTGTCTGCATATTAGGATAGATAAATGGCGTACAGTAATTCTCAAAAAAGATGTCTTTTGAAGCCCTCTGATTTGGTTTTGTTAAAGGGATAGTTCACTTTGAAATTAATTTTTGATATGTTTTAGCTTACCTCAAGGGCATCCAAGATGTAGGTGTCTTTGTTTCCACAGTATTTTCAATTTTGACATTTTTCAGTCAAACCGTTGTTGTATATCAGTCATACACTGGAGGCTAAGGGGGTCCACCAAAGAGCATGCACAGAGTGCTCAAAATTAAACATGATTTAATGACTCGTAAATGTAAGTACACATTGATGGCCTAAGACACGAAACGAGCGTTTTTTGTGAGAAAACGAACAGTATTTATGTCGTTTTTAAATTAACTGTTGGTGTAAAAAAAAAAAATAGAAAAGCAAAAAACGCTTTTTTCCCAGATTGATCACTGAAATGCGTAAAAAAATTTGTTTTTTTTTTTTTCATTAGATTTCATTAGATTCGCCAAAGAAGGAAAATGGCAGCTGGAGACGAGAGAAGAGGAAAGGAGAGGGGAGAAGAGCTCTTAAGTACTCCAGCTGTAGAAAGTCAGTGTCTCATAAAAGAGATGAGGAGCATGACATCATCATGACCTCGATTACAAGAGATGCCTTTGAGGCTCTCGTACTGTCTGTTTTCTTACATTTATGATTAACTCAAGAGATACCATCTCAGTACATCACACCCACAACTCTGAACCAATAAATCCCTTTTTAAATAGATTTTAAATATCCTCGTGGCATTTAACTGCCATATTTGTGGTATGACATGCCATTGGCACTATTGAATAATTAAATCCTATTGTTTCAATTTTGAAGTCCTTGACATGGCATGTCCTATCCACTGAAAATGAAATCCTCGTCACGCTGAAGTGTTTCTTCACATGGTTCAGTCCAGAATTCCTGCACCGAGAGCAGAACTAAATTACCTCAGAATTAATCCTTTCCCAAAACTGTTGCTTTATGAGTCCCATTATAACAAAACACATCTGTTACAACACTGCAAACAGAGCCAGCCATCACATCAAACCCTGGCGACATAACACGGACCCCCAGTGCAGTCACCTCCCGGGACGGGACCCATACTGGGTGGATGTTCGTTTCTCGCACCTGCTGGTTCCCCACAGCACGGTTTAACTGAACTCGTTCCTAGATCCGTCACTGACATACACAAGAGATGTTATTGAGGTAGGAGATGCGCATGGATTGACACTCTCACACACGTCACATTCCTACACATGGGATGCAAATAAGAATATGTTTTGAAAAAATGAGAGAGAGTGGAGCTGTTCTGTGTGCCAATATAAGCCGAGGAGGATGAGATTATCTTTAAATCACGGTGCCTCTGGGCCTCTGATCCGCCAGCTAAATAAAAGACTTGTAGTCAGGGTGCAAAGCTCTCATCGTCACATGATATGTGCAGTCAAACAGGAGGGTGATTAGCCGATCAAAGCTCCATAAAGTGGATTTGGGTTTCAGGGTGGGCTCTGAACGGATCAGTTGGACCTTTAAGTGCAATGCTTCAGTATTTAGGAGGCCAGTCTGGATGTCAGTTTGGATGAAAGATGAAAAGCAAAAAGAAAAATAATGAATAATCTCGAATTGGAGCTCATTATTATGAATATATAATATAATGAAAATAGCCGTTTCTTATTTTATACATAAACCCATACACAGTACACACATCATACATTTACATTATTAAATTTTAAATATATACATCCCAAAGATGCTCTATTGGGTTGAGATCTGGTGACTGTGGGGGCCATTTTAGTACAATCAACTCATTGTCTTGACAACTAATTCGAAATGATTCGAGCTTTGTGACATGGTGCATTATCCTGCTGGATGTCGCCATCAGAGGGTACATGGTGGCCATAAAGGGATGGAGATGGTCAGAAACAATGCTCAGGTGGGCCATGGCATTTAAACGATGCCCAATTGGCACTAAGGGGCCTAAAGTGTGCCAAGAAAACATCCCCTACACCATTACACCACCACCACCAGCCTGCACAGTGGTAACAAGGCATGATGGATCCATGTCCTCATTCTGTTTACGCCAAATTCTGACTCTACCATCTGAATGTCTCAACAGAAATCAAGACTCATCAGACCAGGCAACATTTTTCCAGTCTTCAACTGTCCAATTCTGGTGAACTCTTGCAAATTGTAGCCTCTTTTTCCTATTTGTTGTGGAGATGAGTGGTGCCTCAAGGTTGCGCGTTTGTTTGTGCATAAGCTTGGCAGCATACCTCGGTTGTAACGAGCGGTTGTTGCTTTTCGATCAGCTTGAATCAGTCATGTTTCTTTAATATTGCTGCATAACATAATAAACAGTTGTAAAGGCATTATTAGTCTTTAAGCCCAGCATCTGCACTCACAGGCCAAACACAGGCCAGAAAACAGATTGATAAGAATTGTCTCTGATGGTATTGTTTCAAAACTGCCTGTTATGTCTGTTTGGCTCTGAGTTCCGCCTGTGAAAACAAAGCTACTGTGAATGGAAACAGCCCTGCATCTCCTTAATATTTTGCTTAAAAGCAGAAGACAAAGCAGCATGTTTCAAATAGATGCTTCCTTCCAAGAGTCTCTGCTCTGTACATTCTGTGAACCTCTTTTCCTGTCCCAGGAAAACTGTGTTCCGTCTGGCCCTTCATTGACTCTCAAGAAGCACGTATTAGGGTGACCCTGTGGGAGCTTCTGTGTGTGTTGGTTAGCGTGTCTGGATATTTACCTCACGCCCATTCCACTTGAATGGTTTCATCCATAATCAAGCTATATATTTCTCTTCAGATTCAGGACGAAACTCTCTAGTTGTCCATTCCCAATTAAACCCCTGTTGTCTGTCATGTTGTAATGCAGAAACCAGCTCTCTGAAACACCGGCTCTTTGAAAATTGCCTGACCTCTACAAGGACATTACTTGCATACATTCTCTCTCTGACTCCTGCCACTTCTCTTTTTCCTAGATAAAAGACAGAGATCCTCTATAATCAAGCTTAGCTGGCAGTCTATCGCGGGGTCATGTTCAGCTCAGCTCAGCACTGGGTGTGAGATAAAAGGCAGAGAAAAAGTGTGTGAGTTCAGCTTGAGCGAAATACAGTCAAAGCTCCATATAGTTCTCACTTGTGAGGTGCAACATATTATGATTAGAAATTTAAATGAATTATCTGATAACACTTTACAATAAGGTTCAGTTTGAACCTTTACAATAAGGTTAATTTAATACTTGAAGTGTTGTGCAGGTTTATAAAATTAATTATTAATTAATTAATATTACTATTTAAATGCATGCTTTATAGTTTCAAGTATTAATGGGCTCTATGCACGGCGGTATTTCCGGTGAAGCATTAGGGATGCTCGATAACTTCCGCCGATCGTAGAGTCCAATGCAATACCGAGAATTTATATTGAATTTTATACTCCATGGTTATACTAAAGAAACGTTAGTCACAAAAACAGATAAAACAGACACCCCTCATTGTGTTTATGCTTCTTTTTAAAATTATATTAAATAAATATAACTATATATAAAATTACATCTAAACGTATGTACGTTTCATTTCAAAGACTGGAGGACAGTAAATTTTGAAGACTCTGCCATAATCCCGTTTTCCTCGGTTTTCTTCCGCTTTAATCTCCACAACCGTAAATGGACGAGCATCCTTGCGTCAAATGCGGAATTTATGCGTGCATATAGCCCATTCAAAGTTACTTGCTCATGAAACCAATTACATTGACTAGTTTTAATGAATTAAACACTATTGTAAATTGAATGTGTTACCAGTGTTATTTTATTATTATGTTTATACTAGTATTTTTAATACTTCTAATATATATATATTAAAATATATAATATACATATTCTTCTAATATATATTATTATTAAATACATTTAGTACTTCAACTTAACTTTTTTTAAACATTTTTCATCTAATATTTATATTTTATTTCAGCTTTTTTCCATTACCAAAAACTATTTTTAGTAGTTTAGTTAACAATAACAACACTTATTCTTTGCTCCATTTGTCTTCTTCTAGTTCATTGGTAACACCATATAATTAAATATACTGTATATGTATACATACATATACAAACACACACACATATATACATTTTTATCTCACGTACCGTATATGTGATATTACAGCTCGTTCTCATCCTTTGGCGTCATGTAGGTGACGCCATATGACATTTCGTCGAAATACTATGCACATGGCACCCTTTAGCGTCAGGATGAGAATGCGTTTTACGATATTTAATCACATTTCCACTGGTAAATCAGAGCTGTACACTATGTGCAAAGAGTCACATAGAGCAAGGAGTCACACAAAACCCCAAAGCTTTCTGAAATTGAAGATGCAAGTTTCATACCAACCAGTTACTGGGTCTGACCTTTGACCTTTGGAGCAAGGTGACAATAAGCATGCATGTTTAACTAATGTCCCAGAAATGATCCACTATCCCTCTGAAGACCACAAATGTGAGCACATTCCACTAGTTGATTCATTGATCTCAATATCAAATGCCCAAAGCGATTTATCTCGATATTTTAACTTCGAATGACACTTTCAGCCGGTTCTCACGTCGCTAGAGTCAAATAAAACAATGTTGAGGAAATAGCTGCCAACTTTTGTGAACTTCACAACTTTTACATTTACTGCAGAGGATGTGAGATTGAGGAGACTGACGTTTATGGAGACTAGGGGGGAGGCTTCAACATCTCTCCCCAGAGAGACGGGCTAGCACAGGATGAAGAAACAACACAGCCTTGTAAATTTCTACCTTAAACACTTGGTTCCCTGCAGGCCTATTCTAAACCGGGCCGTCAGATTGGGTTAGCCACCAAATCCAGAGCGCACAATGGCCTCTATGTGCATGAGGTTAGTTAATACCCCAGCCATCTCCTCTCTCTAAACACATGCACGCAGACATATACTACCACACTTTTTCTCAATACAGTCTTATGCACATATCAACACGGCTCAGCCCTTAAATAGAGTCTGCAATCAAATACAACTATCAAACAAATCAGGATTTTAGATTATAGAGGCTTCTTCTTTAAATACCATGTTAGTTGGTTTGCTAAAACCAAGTTGCAGAATTACCTGTTTAACACACAAAAATACACTCTTTGTGAAAGACATTATTGACTGCAGTTCATATACTGTATCTCCATTTGCATTTTTGTGTATTCAAATTAAATTCAAATGCAATTGGTCATATGACACATTAGAACCAATACATTTGTCAAACCTGTCTTCACGTGTCTTCATTTCAATATATGCATATGGGCAAAAGGACAAGATTTCAATCAAATAATGGCTTACATTTTCTTCGCAAAATTGTATTTAATTGTTGGTGTTCTACCAAATATTTCCACAAAGCACTATGGGAAAAGTTCACTCATAATGAGGCACAATATTCTTGCCAGGCCTAGTTCGCTATCAACCCAGCAACCTTTGTGTTGTAGATGAACAGTCAAGGTATAAACAGATCAACACAGCAAGTTTGTTTAAGCTCATATGTAGCCTTGGCCAAGCAACTCTCTGACCCCTCCTTATCTGACAGAATCACAGACTTAAATTATTCATCATTCTCTCATGGAACAATAAACAAACCCATGGTGCAGTTTTGCAAAATACTACCCTAAAAACGTCACTCGAACAACTTAGAGCGAACAACTTTACTGGTTTGGCTTTCATTGGGTTATAAATGACAGATATAACAGTTATAAAAGAATATTGCTAAGTAAAACCCACTTTTTACTTGATGATTCTATGTAATTATTTGAGAAATTCCTAAGTCTAAATGGTTTCTTTTTTCAGTGTATACTGGGTGTACATTGGAAGCGATTTCCAACACTGATCATACGGTACCCGACTACAGTATAGTTAAGCGGTTTGTTGTGTTGGCACAAGCAAGAAGTCAGAGTACAACAGTGCCAGTTTGTCTACCCAGTTGTTATATGTGTGAGCCACTACCCATGTGTGTCAGAGTTTCACTTATCACTCTTGTGTGTTTTACCAGGACCTGTGGAGTGCGATTGTGAGATTCTCGGAGGAATGTGGTTTCCGTCTCAGCAAAGTATATCTCTACCTCTTCTACCACCTCTCTCTTCCTGTCTGTCTGATAAAATATATACACACACATACCTCATTCCAGGTCAACATAAGCAGAATCAGACAATGCCCAAGAAAACAAGTTTTTTGTTCATTCTGATGTTTTTTTTTACTTTTATGTGTTGATATTAAAGGAATAGTTCACTTAAAAATAAAAATTCTGTCATCATTTACACACCCTCAAGTTTTTTCAAACATGTTTGAATTTCTTTCCTCTGCTGTACGCAAAGGAAGATATTTTGAAGAATGTCGGTAACTAAATAGTTGATTGACCCCATCGACTTCTATAGTAGGGAAAAAAAACTATGGAAGACAAAGGGGTCCATCAACTGTATAGTTGCTGACATTTGTTCAAAATAACTTTTGTACTCAGTAGACAAATGAAATTCAACAGGTTTGAAACAACTTGAGAGTGAGTAAATGATAACAGAATTTATATTTTTAAAGGGAAACTCCACCGATTTGCATTAAGCTTTCCATTGTTAGAAATCCAGTCATACTATTGAATAGTCGTGCAACACTCTCTCATTCCCTGAGACGAGAGAAACCCGCTATTTACCCTTTTCACTTCCTCTTATATAACTCAATCTACCTGAATTCATTCTGATTGGTGAATCTGAATGTAGTTTACATGAATGTTAAACAAGTGGTTTAACATTGCTAAGAAAATTCCCGCTCCTCTGTGAGAGATACGAGACCGGTGCGTCGCTCATCAGTAATCACGTCACTGGCCTCGCGCCGTTCTCCCACGGCCCTAGCCTCGCCCTGCTCTCCACAGTAAACATAATGAATGACGACTGTCGAACGCAAAAGCCGAATCTAGGACATTTTGGGCGATCTCGAAACACATTTTCGAGCAGACTCATCACGGAGACTCACTAGTAGCCTAGACTTGTTGTTTAACTACTGCGCTCTGTTACCGGTAGGCGTGGCCTCCTAGGGCAGCGAAGCAAGTGCATTCTGGGAGTTGTTGTCTTTCATCCACATAAGCCAAAAATACATTTTATGGCTTTTCTCAGTCTAGAAAGCTCCAAATTCTAAAATAATTTCACATTTCTTCTACATAAATGACCCATTTTAAATACACATTCATCTTTGCAGAGGAGAAGTATCCCTTTAAGAAAATTCCTTTAACTGACCATGGTTGTTTCCCCCAAAATAAGACGGCTTTAACTTTTATCAAGAAAACCACACGTAACAATGTTAAAATAAAAATATTAAATTACAATCGGGTTATGTCCAGTTATAATGCTTTACTCCAAAATGTAAACACACATCTCTCCAAAAAACAGTACAACTAGGTGAATTGACCCATGCCTTCTGAAAGTGCTGTGTGGAAATTGACTTCTTTACAGCAACGAGTAATTCAGAAAAAGCCTGTGGTACCTCACAAACGTTGAAGAAGGGAAAAAATGAAGTCTGTGACCTTGGAGGAAATTCGGTAATAAACCAGGAAAAGGTGTCTATTGTTAGTGGAGAGAGAACGGAAGCTTTGCTAATGCGATACTGGCTTCATTTGCAGCACCAAGGCTGTTTTCTTGCTCTAACCATACAGAGAAAACATTAACTTTGCACTTATATCTTCTCCAACATCTATTTTTAATAACCGGTAGGTTACACTATCTCATAATGCAATAGGCTTCCCCTTTTTTTTTCCATATTTTCCCCTGGCAGTGAAGAACAGCAGCTGTTCTGTAAGAGCAAACAGCACAGATGGCAAAATCATTGTTGTAACGCAGTTAATATAGCTGACATTACGTTTGGCTCCCAACAAATATCAATTTAATAATGCGGAAACACTGAGCTCATGTGTAGCGAACATAATAAACTTCAGAGGCAAAGACGCATTACCTGAATGGCAAACTGTCAACGTTTGTTGCCGTACAAAAAAAAGAATAATAAAACAGGAGAAACAATGTGTCCAGACGTCAGTTTTCCTCATAGGTCAGAATTACAAGAGCATAATAAATAGCAGAATTTCGTAGTTTGATGCTATAAAAATCACAAAACATGCCAACCATGGCTCAATATGTTTGAGATTACTGTGTTAAAGCTTTACTTGCCTAAAACCTCAAGGTTGTATTTGGGTTCTTTTGGTCCGGACCAAAAAGAAAATGATCCATTTAGTCATGGTTCGCTAATTTTTAACATCAAACCTAAAGATACAAAACAAATAACAGCTTTAATGAAGTGTATTTTGTGAGAGAACATGCAAAACAACACTGTGTGCTGTGGTAAATATGTTTGATATGTGCGTACAATACTGTAAAACCAGCTAAGAACTCACTAAAAGCTTATAAAATGTGTAAAGGAGTTAAAACAGCAGAAGGAACTCTTCCGAAGCACACACAAATGAAGATCTGCTAATGATAACACTTCTGATGCTTTTAACAAACTGGGCAGCGTGTCCTTAAGCATCATGTCCTTTTTAGGGTCACATCTTGTGACATTACATCCTGTTTTAGGCTTGTTTGAATGTCTTTGGTCCATGATGTATGTATTTTAGTCAAACCGTACCATAGAAAAGGTGGGTCTCGGTCCACTTGTCTTGTGTACCAGATGGAAACTTTCACACTTATTCAAATGAACCACACTAGGATGGCAATCGCATCAGTTTGTTTTAATCAAACCAAACCTGCCAAGTATGAACACACCCTAAAACAGATGCTAACAGAGGTTTTCATGTTTACTTTTAAGCTAAATGTTTTCTGACTGAAGATATGTTGGATTTTTAACATCAGCACTGCCATGTTTGCGTAACAACATGGCTTTTCCATACTCACAGAGTACATGAAAGAGAAGGCAAGGCTAATGTATCTTTTAAGACTATATTTAACTTGTCTCAATCCACAATGGTGTTTTCATATCCAATTTCACACATAAGTAGATTCACAGAGTAGACGTGAATCTTCACTATAAAAAGTGCAAATTATTTTACAATCTGCTGCTTCAGACTATGGCATAAAAGCAACATCGGTGTAAGTACAGTGTTTTGTGTGGGTACAGGGACGCATATTATGGTTTATTCCATGTGAGCTTGCCAAGTGCTCAGGCTGTTACTACTATGAATGGGCGTCACTTTGATTGGATACGCCACTAGGATAGACGTGAATGACTCAGAGATGTAATGAGGTGACATGTAATGAGGAATTAAAAATCCATGTAATTTTGATTTCTTGATAGGGTGTAAATGTGATATTGAGGACTGTGCTTATGTGTCAGTGTTGGCCAGCGTCTCTGAGATGATTGACGGTAATGATTTCAGTAACTTGTTTTGACTACATCCATATGAGGAGGCTGGCAATGAAACCACATTGCTTTGAATGACAGGAATTGTCTCTGAACACCAAATAATAGACACAAGACCACAAACAAACAAAGAATGCTGTCTGCATGTTTGAATGCAAAAAAACGTAATTTACCTCAACATTTTTCAATGTATTGCGAAGTAACATCCGGCCATGTGCCATGAAATGTTAAATATGTCTATAATTAATGCAACATGTAGCAGAGAATTTCACTGAACAAGTTTTAACAACACTGAGTGTTAGCTTTAAAAGCATTTTTGAAACTGCGAATACTAAAACTTAATAACTTCAGTACTGGGGGAAAAGTGCTTTTGTAGGTTGTTGACTATTGAAGAGGCATTACAATAATCAGTAAAAATACAAAATAGAATGTTAAAAAACAACAATAATAATGCTTATAATGGTTATATAATATGATTTGAAGTCTTTTTTTAAAGAAATGAATAATTGTATTCAGTAAGGACACAATAAATTGCTCTAAAGTGACAGTAAAGGCATTTATAATGTTTTTATTTCAAACAAATGCAGTTTTTTAAACTTTCCAATATTCAAAGAACCCTGTTGTGCACCACAACTGTTTTAAACAAAATAAATGTTTATTGCTCAAACAACATTTTAGAAAATTTTCTGAAGGATCATGTGAGACTGAAGTAATGGTGCTGAGAATTCTGCTTTGCTATCACAGATATAAATTATATTACGTAATTTACTAAAATAGAAAAACTTATTTTAAATTGTAATAACATTTCAATATATTACTGTACGCTATATGAATACTCCGTCATTAACGGTCATATAAATAACATCAATACGTTCAAAATTTTCAGATCATTTTGAAGAAAAAATGATCTTTTTTTTTTTAGAAACTTTCATTTTTAGTTTTTTCAATAACCACCCATAAACAATATTCTCTCAAAAATACAAACATGTACATACATGTTGCTCACATATTATGGTAGCCCTGTTTCTGCTAAATTTAGTGTAATTTCACCTGTGCCATTAATAGGTGTATAAGCAACTGAAAAAAGCACTAATGTCAGGGCATCTGAAAGCATCTCAAGAACCCCAAATACACCCTAGACCTCAGAGGGTTAACTAAATGTATTTTTCTATGTACATTTCTGAAATGCACTTTCTATAAAGCTGCTTTGAAACAATATGTATAGTGAAAAGTGCTATAGAAATACATTTGAATTGAACTAAATATACATATAATTGGAAATACATCACTTTGCAAAAAGAAAAATGTTTTGTGAAATGGATTTCACATCGTCTTGAACTTTTTTTTTTCAAAGAGTTCGGCTTTCAAAAACAGGAAAAGCGCCATTGTTACTTACAGCCAAATTACCTTAACCTGCCTCATTGTCCCTTTCCACTTGAGTTTGAGTTTGTGCACTTGATTCAAATCACTGAACCGAGCACTGAGTAGAGATGATCCAAAGGCGATAATTTCAGTGCTGCGTCTGTGCCGGCTGGGGAGAGCTGTTAGCACTAAAAAGCAGACAGGAGACCAAAAAAAAGCCTTTGATACTGAGGTAATTTTAGGTAATGGCTTCCAGAATGTGAGTTTTAGGTCACTGGAATGTTACAGAGAGATCTTCCTAGTACTAGTACAGCCTTTCAATGTGACCTTAGGGTTCCCTTTACAGCACCTCAACAACGATTTCTCTCATCACGCCACAGGGGTTGAAATGTGCTAGGTCATCAAGCAACATAAGAGCAATAGGAAAAATAATCTGGCACAATTTATCAGTGGGGGCAATGTGAAATTGTAGTAAAAGCAAAACTGATATGAGTGTGGCATTCCTATACCTGTGGTGTCAAGATGACTACAGAGCCTGTTGATGTTTAAATGCATCAGCCAGTCAATGGGAAGGATTGAACTCTAGAACGCCATTACAAAGGAAGATCGTTTCACGCAGCATGACACATTCCAATCAATCGCGTAAGCTGAGGGTCAGCGCTATTGGATTTATCAGTTGCTGGAGAGCAGAACGAATGCAGCAGTTAAGCCATGAATCCTGGAGCACACTTGACCCCTTCACCCTCATACCTAATCACCAGCACATGGGGTCTGTACATCTCAAGAAGGTTTAAGGCACACATGTATGAGAGGTTAATGCAACCGGCTTGATGCGGAACATGCTTGTTTTTGTGTCGTTGGAAATCTCAAGAGAACATCATGTTTTGGATTGTAACACGATTTTCATGAGAATTCAGCACATTTCCTCGCAAAACTCACTGCAAAATGCGATGGAAAAAAATCGATTCACATGTGAATTGCGATTCTATCTTCTACCAATTCACAAATTTGACAGTTACATTTTTTAAACTTTGCTGTACTACTTAAAGGGATACTCCACTTTTTTGGAAATAGGCTCATTTTACAACTCCCTCAACAGTTAAACAGTTGGGTTTTACCGTTTTCGAACCCATTCAGACGATTTTCTGATATTTAGAAAAATACCAGTAACCAGATAGTTTCTGGTCTCATTGACTTCCATGGTATATATTTTTTTCTACAATGGAAGTCAATGGGACCGTTACTGATATTCTAAAATAAGCCTATTTCCAAAAAAAGTGGATTATCCCTTTAAAGGCTTCTCTGTACTACTTAAATTTGCTTTATTTGCAAATGTTTTATGTGATATTCCAATTTTGCCCAAAGTTAAATTCATAATTTTCGATGGAAACATAGCTATTGCTAGAATTCATAAAATTGTTACCGGCCAACTGATGATTGACGCCATTTCATATACTCCCCAACGACGATTTTAATTCACCAAGTGTTAATTTTAAGCTAAAACATGACCTGGACATGGTTCTGTGAGATTCACCCACACACTTATATCTTCAAAAAATATGCTATTGTGTTGCTTGCTAGCGTCATAATAACACAAATGTCCTGCCAGTTTTAGAAATTTTGGTGACTTCCTGGATTCTCATAATCCAGTCCAAACTATTAAGCAAAATCACATTACAGTAACAAGAATTTTGGATGTACTCAGCTCTACAGAGGTACACAACAGAATCAGATCTGCATTAGATCATTGTCTTCCAATGAACCCGCTCACAAAGTGTAAAGAACAGACTGATGTGGAGGTAAAGCTCATTACAGCAATTTCTTAAAACGCCTTTCCATTCCCAAGACACAAAATCAATGGCCTCCTGAATGTTTCAACGTTGGCTCAAGAAGAGCAATTAATTATTGAAGCGTTTGACTGAAACCGTACCCTGGGAGGCCGTTACCCCCGGACAGGTTACCATGGACAGATAGAGTCAGCAGCATTATGTGCTGCCTCAGTGATGCCCAAGCCTGACTGCATTGATAGTGGACAGATAAACCGGCAAAACGGCAATACTTTCCCAAGAGGGAAGAGAATCTACGAGTACTTCTCCAAACAGTTTACATACTTGCTTATCCAAGCATGATGTCAGCATCAAGATAGGTGCAGCAATTTTTGTATTATGCATCACAAGACTTTCCGCACATAAACATTCACACATGATGATTAATGCGTACTTATAAAAGAAGACGTACACAGACTGAAGAACACACTAGTCTCACCGATGGACACGTGCGCAGACGCAGGGCCTGCTGGGATGGTGTGTTGAAGAGTATTCTATTTGTTTAGTTCTTCATGCTTCCAGAGAGTCTGCAGTTTCGAGTGTGTTTACCCTTCTGCTGATCTTGTGTCCAGGCCTCCCCTTTGTGTAATGGTGTTGACATGGAGGGAGGGGAAATAACCTTCACATGGTTGAAAAAAACCCCAAACCTGTGTTCTCAGAGAAGTGGAGACTGGGGTCAGAGGGTTTAGGCTGTGAACACGAATAGAGAAATTGATGAGACAAATAAAGTTCGTGCTTTGTGCTACAGGTAATGGCGCAAGTCATGCCGCAGCTGCCGCTGCAAACACATCTGGCTTCCTTCAACTGGGATTCAGGAGGTTAAAGGGTGGATGTGGCGGCATCGGAAAGCAGACCTTTGAAATCGAGTGATTGAATGTATGACATCAGCCTGTAATGTGGTCAATAAAGCCATAGATGGAAAATATAGACTGGTCAAAGCCATAATTTCCATAGTGTAACATTCATAATGGTTCTCTACATTTGACAATTTGTGGTTACTTTGTTTTCGTGATGTTAAATGTGCCCTCGGATGGCTTTCCGAGCAAACACCTCAGTCCAAATCCACCACCACAACACCAACGCAAACAATCCCCCCAAAAACAACAAACGCTATCCTCGTGTTACCTCGAGAGGCTGATCAGGGATGTGTTTTAGAAGTGCATGGCCAGCACCCGAAGTGCTAAATCAATGACATCAGCTCAGCACAGCTCTTCAGGTTTCTGCTGATGAGGTGCCTTCACCGAAGGCAGTAAAATGAGAAAAAAGGAGTGACTGGAACACTCGAGCTTGAAAACAAGTCAGTGGACTGTGTATGTGTCCGAGAAGGGCTCTTTCCAGGAACAAAGAAGTTTAATCAATCACATGCTTTTTAATTTTTCTCCCAGGCCCCCGTCACACTCTCTCAAGATGTCGGAGCTGTCGGCAGTCAAGGCTGTCTCAAGGTGAGAAGCCAAATAGTCAATGAGGCTGTTGACTGGGTTGACTTCAAACTGTGTGGAAGATTGAGAAATTAGTATCATTTGATATGTCTCCATCCATCCGGAAGAGAATACAGGAATAATGGAATATGGGAAATATATGGGGAAAAGGGTATCTGAAATATAAAATAAATAAAAAAATATTCAATTCAATTAAATAAAAGTGACCACTTATTTTATCTCTAGCTGTTAAAGGAGTAGTTAACTTTTTAAAAAACTTTTGCTGATAATTTACTCACCCCCATGTCATCCAAGATGGGCATGTCTTTCAGTTTTTTCAGTCTTCAGTCGAAAAGAAATTAAGGTTTTTGATGAAAACATTCCAGGATTTTCATTGGGAACCAAACGGTTCAAGGTCAAATTGAGAGTTTCAGAGCAGCTTCAAAGGGCTTTAAACGACACCAGACGATGAATAAGGGTCTTATCTAGCGAAACGATCGGTCATTTCAAAAATAAATAAAAGTTTTATAAGCACAAATGCTCGCTTTGCTCTGTTCTGTGATGAGCGTTCATTACTCTCCTGTTCATACTCGTTCATCAAAATGAACAAATCTTTTTTCGAGTCATGACTTGAAGGGTCCTAGATAAGACCCTTATGCATTGTCTGGTGTCATTTAAAGCCATTTGAATGAGCCGTTTTCATCAAAAACTTTAATTTCTTTTCGACTGAAGAAAGAATGACATGGACATCTTGGATGACATGGGGGTGAGTAAATTATTAGCAAAAGTTTTTTTTTTTTTTTTTAAAGTGAACCACTCCTTTAATATATATCTAGTGTATCAATAGAGGTTTCAATTCAAGTTAGAATAAAATAAAATGAATAAAAACAAAACAAAATAGAACAAAATAAAATAATTGAAATCCCATGTTTTCTAGAGAAAAATAAATAAAACTTCAAAATGCTGTCTTATTAAATGTAATAAGTTATAAAACACTCTAAACTACGTGATTGCTATCGATTTGGCAGATTTCTGAATTGTTATTATTAATCGTATCGTTAATGGTTAATTAATTGTATTATGTGAAAAGAAAGTGACCACTGAATGATATGAGAAGCATTAAACTAAAGTAATGCTTTGTAGGAAATCCATGAAATGGTCAGGTATACAGTTTAGTGATCACTACTATACAAATAACAAAAATGATCAGCAGAATATTGTGACTGAGCAATTATAATAAAGTATTCAAGCATTGTAATAAGTCATTTCCTATATCTCAGCATTTGGCGTACCATGGCTCTCGAAGCCCGAACTTAACAAAGAGAACGATTTTGCTGTTTTGTTTCTTTTGCTCATTCTCACAGTACATAATGTGAAAACCAGCAGGAAAACAATCTTTCTAACCTAAAAGGCAGAAATGCATTCAGAGTAGCACTATAGACATCAAGGACCCCTTTCATGACCTTCCACATTAATTAAATTAAATCATTTCATGTGGGCCATAAAAGTTTTGATTCATTTTCAGGGACTGCCCAATGATGCCGGCATTCACATGCTCTCTGTCTCTCTCTACATCTGTTTGTTTAATTTTTACTTTGTTCTGTTTTTGTTTTTTCTCCACTCCACTCGCTTATGGCTCAGCTGCGGCATTCCAGTTTACATTAGTCACAAAGTTATGACAGCTGAGCCCGACACTGTTCTGTATGAGACACATCCAAGATTCATGGGTCCTGCTCAAAGAGCAAAACCTTCGCTATGGGAAGACAATGATGCCATACTGAGGATGAAAAAAAGAGATGAGTGCTGCACATTAAAGAAACAAGACAGCAATGTCAATCCGCAACTCAAATCTTAGGTTTCAAAACAGAGACGCCATCTGCACATGAACGCACTTCATAAACAAGCAACAAAAACAGATTAGTTTCAGGCCAGGCTTGAGTTTCCTCTGCCGTTCATAGTTATACCAAGCAAGAGAGAGTGAACCCAGCCAAAACTCTTCGGCCTTCCCTTCACGTCGCACTTTAGCTGATTGGAATCAGTTGTGCTGAAAGAATGGTCCTTATTAGGATCAGCTATGTTTAAAGACATGTAAAGACAGCAGGGAGTCATTTATGAATGTCATCTTCTGACCCAAAAACACTGCTAACTGAATGACTGAAAGGTTTTTAGCAGAAAAAGGTCTTTGGTACTGATTTGTGGCTAGGTACTGTGATTCGTTCAAGTTAAACTGACTCTTTTGGCATTGTTTTGCATTCCTGCGCTCACTTTCTGACCTCTAGCCTTTGACCTTGAAACTGTGATTGTAATTCGATCAGCAGGAAAGAGCTTAGCTGCTATCTCTTGCCATTTGCCGACCCGAGAGGTGAAACACTTAACCCTAAATCAAACCCAAACCCCAGGTCACTGATTTCTGGAGTTAAACTATTATTTTTCTTCTTGATTCATTCGAATTTCTTAGCAATGTTTAAGCTACAGATCTCCGCGCATGTACCAGTACCTGACGTTTGGGAGCGAGAGTGTTTAGCGCCCAGTGGACTTGTTTACAAAATCCAATTGTTGAAATCCAGGCTTGACAGATGGCCTTGGGTCTCCAATCAGCGCCTCGCGTGAGGAGAGCCTCAGATTGATAAAACAGACATGTTAAGATATTTACACATGTCTGCCAAGAGAGACCCTCTCTGGAGAAACAGGAGAGGGGCCCGCAAGTCCCCCCTCACCCCGTCCCCTTTCTGTTAAACATGCGTTTCTCAAGCCCTCGCTCACTTTAACTGAGGAACAACAGTTAAAGTTGGAGGTTTAAGGGTAGCAATTAAAACAATTTTCTCAAATATCCCAGAGAAAACAAATTAACCAATAGACCAGATGCATAAAGAGCATGTTGGCATGAGATCATTGTTGTTAATAATGCACATTTTCCCATTACGCGATGTTGCCAATGGAGAACTAATGGAAAATGTCCTTAGTTTGATTGAACAGAATGAGTTGTCAGTATCCAATGGGCCAAATGGATCTACATTCCAGCGAATATGGATTTACGAAAAGAAGGCACTCAAATACCTCTACATTCATATTTGAATCTATTGTCATTAGTTTCCCTTCCAAGATAATAACCTAAAATCCACTACTGATGTTCACAGAGTCATACTAAAGAGGCAAGGAGCAAGGAGAGAGCAAACAGGTGAACATATTTGACGTGTTGAACAGATGGAAATGGAAAATGTTCTTAACATCCAATGAAATATCCATTTGTAGCCTATACATTTACTTGATTTGGGTGTGACTGTTGGACTAGCATAAACATCGTATTCAATTTATGCCTTGTTCAGATTACACGATTTTTTTGTCTGTTACGATAGTCAGTGTGTCAGATTACGCAATTTTGACTCCTAAAATCTTGTTGTGTTGTGGACAAGACACATGTCAGACTACACGTTGCTTCCTGACCAGTCCTCACGTGCCGTCTTTAATGGAGCGCGTCATGTCATCGCGAAGGCGAAACTAGTAGCGAGTGACTTCCGGAAACGAACATAAACAATGGATGAAGCAGTGAGTGTTGTATTGGCTGTCCTGTATTCAGACAAAAAGTTTAAAAATGAAAGAAAACCGACAATGTACACGCTCCTGGATTGCTCGGCATTGCCTTTTCAGCGTGAGAAATACATGGTGTGGCGTGTGAGCGTGTGAACTGGTTGAATTGCGTGTCTCACGGCCATTGCGTGAGACTTGAGAAACCTGCTCAAAGAGGACAGTATGGGCTGTCAATCCTCCAAAGAGAACTTGAGGTAAAACATTGTTTTCTTATATATTTTTACTTTTAGTTTTAACGTTAGCACCATCGTCTCTCTTTCATTTCGCCATTTTTGAAAGTTGTGTACGGAAAAGCTTGTGCTCCTATTGGTCAACCTCATACATGTGACGGACCCGTCGTGGACGACCGTTAAAAAAATTAAACATGCTAGTCTTTTTGTCGTGATGTCGTGAAGCATCGCAGACGCGACGTAGGTTGTCGCCCACTATGACACACTATACGAGGTTATACGATCGAATCTTGCGTCCCGACGCCCGCTGTCGTTTACGAATCCCCACGACACTCTACGTCAAACGGATCGTGCAAAAATCGGGCTAAAATTGTGTAATCCGAACCAGGCATTAGTTGGTGAAGCTGGTTGACCAAGAAGCCTTGCTGGTTAAGCTAGTGAAAATATAAAATATGTTACTGACCAGCCTGTCATTCTTTTCCATGGGGTTCATTGCTAACCATCTAAATGTGTCTGTCACCAGCTGGATTCAAGCAGCAGAAATCTGCTTAATATAGAGACTGTGACTTGCATGTCAAATCATTTAGTAAGATGCTTCACGTGACGCACAACTACAAGGTCAAAAACTAGCATGTGTATTTCATTACAGAAACCTCACATATGTCTAGCAATGTTTCAAACATAAGGGGCATGTTCAACTGCGTTCAACATGCAGCTTTCAAAGCAATCTGTTGATCAGGTAGATATTACGAAAACAGGCTTTGAAGCTAAAAGCTGTTGTAGTCTGCTTACTGATTTGGCAGAAAATGTGACCTGCCCCAGATCTTTCATCGAACACCAATTAAGCGGGTACAGTTTCAGAGTAGTGAAACATTGGCTGATTTGGGTCAAAAAAATAAAATAGCTTTTATTTTCAAAAACATTATTGTCACTTTAGCACAATAAACTATTTTGATACGGTGTTGGGTTGCCATTTTTTGACCATTGTTAAAGTGTAAAATCAATATCCGAAAGCTGAGAACCACAGCTTCACAGTATAGGCAACAGAAATTGTAAATCACCATAAAAACTCTTTGAAATCAAATAAGATCTACACTGATGAAGCACTGAAGCAGACAGGATCTCTTTTTCATGGAAAACTTTAGCTCTAAGGTTACAACCCATGGTCACGCTCAGTTCTTTTCAGTCCTAATCAACCGTCATGGTATCTCTCTTGTGTGAAAAAGAAATAACGGGAGAAAAGAGAGAGAGAGAACAAGATAGACACTCCCTGTGGCTAAAGAAACTGACCACTCTCCCTGAGCAGGGTTCAGTTTAAAGAGGATAGTCCCTCTGGGAAGTAACTAGGCACAACATTTAGTCACTTCTCACCTTCACACCAGATCTCAAAGCCTTATTTCCACCTCTGAAACAGCTGCCTGACTCATTCTCACTCGGAGGAATAATGGATGAAGGAGGCCGGAGAGAGGAGGAGTGGAAGAACTGATTAAAAGGAGCACCAGAAATGGTGTGCCAAAGAAACCATCACACCTGAAATTCCCTGACAGACAAAAAGAGACAAATGAACACTGTTGTATGTAGAGCAAAAGAGATGTGGAGGGGAAAAAGTGAAAGAGGCCCACAGGATAAATCTGTCAGGTGGAGTTATAACTTAAATCCGGCTGCTAAATGTCTTGAGTAACACTGACCAGATTTGGGCACCTGACCTTTGTCCAGTCTAACGGCCAGTTTTCCGTCTTTACAGATTGCTGATGACAAACTGGACCGAGTGGAATAATTTCCCAAACGAGGAAATCTGATATTGCTCTGCCATGGTTGAGGGAATAACTGCCGTGGTATGTTTCAGTTAACAACAGTGATGTGAAGCTATTTTTGATCTGATATTATACATAATAAGCTACTTTGTGTGTGTGAGTGAATGACAGAGAAAGAAGTAATTGATCTGGTATATAAAAAGGTCCACATCCTCATTGTTGGCACAATTTTGGATCGCTCGCTTTATTCCAACAATGTTGACAGACATGTAACGGAGTGATGGAGTAACTCAACACTCTCTTCCCGATTTGGACCACCATGGTCAATACGAGTTGCATGGTTAGAGAAACTCAAGAAATTACCCAAAAAGGTCCTTGCCTAATAGACACAAAGTCTTCACTACATTAAGGATACATTAAGGGAAACGGTTGCTCCATAAATACTCAGTTACCGCTTGGAATGTTTCTCTTTTCCTACCTTGAAAACTGTGGTCTGTCCAGCTGACTGAGCCAAACTCAACTCAACCAGAAAGTTTCGGATCAGTATAGATCTCTTCAAGGGATGATGGAAAACAAGGGATGAAGTTCTTGTTTCAGATAATCTGAACGTCTACACCATGGAAACATGTTTCTTTTTAAAACATTCAAAGCATATCTAAATCAATAGTTTCAAATTCTGGAAAAGAATATTATGTCCAGTAGGAAAATGGATATTCAGATTTGTTAAGATAACATTTAAAAATGTTAAATTTGTGTAATTTAGAGACTGAGAATGTTTCCGCTGGTGCACAAACAAGTACGGTAAAACTCCAGACCCCACAGTTTCCTCTTAAATCAAGCACTGACCTGTTCAAGCACTGACCAATGCCTAGCCGCCAAGCTTCTCTACATCGCCACAGTTTGACCTTAAAATAGTCCCAGATTCAAATCCCTGGACTCTATTTTGGCAGCACATATATACAGTGCAGTACTGCAAATCTTAAAAATAACAGCAACATATGTTTAAAACATATATTCCAACAAAAGCATATATATTTTGCCTTTCACTCGTCATGCCAAGATTTAGGCCAAATTAGATCACTGGAGACTAATGTACGGAAACATACGTTTACACCTAACCGTCAGCTGAACTTTCTGGACTTTCATTTTACATAGATAAAGAAAGCCCTAAAGTGTCTGTCTGGACTCCTGAGCACCTGTAGTGCTCCTGTGTCTGGTCTATGGGTTTTACTGGGGCTAAATATCCCAATGCTACTCTCTATGACTCATTTAAACAGGCTTTAATTGGGAGGAGACACTGGCCTGCCCATTTGCATGGCCAGTGTTGTCAAGGCCAGATATCGAGTGGCATCGGTTGCTAAACCACAACTATGAAGTACTGGATTAAACATGTAGGCAGATGAAAAACTGTGCATTAAGAGGAGAAAACGAGAAAGGCAAAAAACAATACAGACTGAAAGATTAATAAATTAACAGACGGGTAGATAGATGGACAAAAACAAGGATGGACAGAAAGAAAAAAATGTTGGGATGGGAGGATGGACAAACAAAAAGAAAAAAGACAGACAGACAGAGCAAGACAGACATAGCAAGAAAGCAGCAAGAAATAAAGACGGGAGATCTAAAAAAATGGCGGGAGGGAAGGAAGGAAGGAAGGATGGAAAGATTGAAGGAGGGAAGGAAGGAGAGAGGGAAGGAAGGACAAGTAAAGAGGAAGGGAAGAACAGAAAGGACATAAGGGCAGTCAGAAAAAGACACTCAACAAAGAAATAAAAAGACGATCCGTAAGAAATATAGAGGGAAGAAAAGAAAGAAAATACAGAATTAAGAAGCACAGATGGACAGATACAACAAGACAGACAGAAAGGCAGTTGGACGGAAGAAAGCAAGCCAGCAAGAAAGAAAACGAAAGAAAGTGTTGCCACAACACCCTGATGAATATTACTCCTAATCTTTAAACCCAGACCCTGGAAGGGAAAGCGAAGGATGGAAATCTTCCAAGCTCACATTGTTACCGGCAGACAGGGCACATAAATTAAGCTCTGCCACACACAGAAGCCTCACTCCATACATCACCCCAACAAAACCAGAACAATCACTATTACACTTGAAATGCTTCTCTTTTCAGTTCAACATAAAAACGAATTCAGCTTAAGAACAAAAAGAAGCCATTCCACTTAAGAGCCGTTTCCACCGGTTGACATTAAGGGCACTACTGTGGAGTAACACCCAGGGGTTCTGGGCTTGGGTCGGGCACTCAATCTAAACCGCCGGAGCCCACGTCCATAAGACAAATGGGGAGTCTGATGTATAAAACATAAATTTGCCATGGACCTGGTTGTCTGTTATGCAAATAAATAGAAAAGACTAATTACCTTAAAAAGGAGGCCGTGTGGCATTTTTCCATTTTAGGGGAACGTTTAGCTCGGAGGAGCCGCCCGCCCACCCTCTTAATATTTCAAAGACAGTTTAGGATGAATATGACTTTGGTGGCATGTGAACAGCTTGAGAAAAGATTGTTACCATATGACGAGGGTCCTTTAACCGTCAGCAGTCTTTCAGACAAAGATTGCGATGTTTACGTGACGAAAGCCATCTCACTAACACATCGAACATCCATGTGATACGGGACTAAGCGTTATGTCACAGACGTTTCAGGCCAGATTTACTTCCGGAGACATTACTGTATGTTAAAGATCGCTGAGATCACCTTATTCACAGCTCTGTCTAAAATAAATCACAAGTGCCTAGCGACATCAAAGATCTAAGGGCGCAAATGGCTCTATAGACCTGACTTGTTTAGGCTGGAGATGGGAGAGGCTTGTGAGAAGAAAATCACAAGGGTTCACAGCAGCTGGGAACAGTCTGGATTTGTTTCCATGACTATATCATATAATGGGCGATTCAAGTAAGAGGACATGGTTTGGATGAGATTCAGAGAAAAACAAAACTTCTACATCAACACTGACATAAGATGACGTGCCGTTTTCTTGTTGACAAATGTTGTCCGACAAGTTATAATGGCTATGTATGGATGAGAGGACAATTTTGCGTTGTGTTTCATCAAGGCTGACCATATACTCCAGGGAGCAAGGCTATTGTGTGACTCTACCATATTTCCCAAGTTCCTCAGCAGCCTGATTCATTATTTTACCAATACTTGCTATGTCAGTGGACTTATTACTACTACTTAAAAACCTACAAATACCCAGGGACTCTGGTCTGTAGAAGCTGCTCTGACTTGATCTCTACATTCAGTTTGAAGTTCTCTACACCCAACCAGCAGAAGCCTAGTTTAGTTTCAGGGGTCAAAGGTCTAAAGGAGCTCAGGGATAAACTCATTCTAACAGTTCTGGATGTTGCCGTCATCACCTTTGTAAGTTCTAGGTGCCAGAATTTGAGTCTTGATCTTATGGAGGTGACCTTGGACTGAGTCTCAGTCTAAAATCTAGGGCAAAATAACATTTTTAAAATCAACTAGTTGGCGGGTAGCCTGAACAACTAGACTTCTGAAGCCTTGGATGAGGCTAGTTCTATACTAACACGACTACACTATAGGTATGCTAATATGCACCAATTCTGTCAAATTGCAGATTCCAAAAATACTGTTTATGTACCATAAACATTCAAATCCGATTAAAATATTCATATAGATGTGCGTTATATAGAACACAACTTCTGTGGAAATTCAGTGTCTGTCGTCACGCAACACAAAAGATTGTGTGTCCCACTGGACTGAGAAATTCAAGAGTTAATATGCCTGATTTTTATCTGATTATTTTTTATCTTCAATCCGATCGAAATTTCACAAGCGTCAAGCTCAATCGGATCTACTGAGGTGTTTACATGAAAGCTTTTCAGTTAAGTTGAGCCTTCAATCTGATAACTGATGGATTATTACATGGCATGTAAATGCTCTTGCATTCAAAAACAGCATGACGAGGTGCAACAGAACGCAACTTAATGCAGGACTCCCGAGACAGAAATCTAAAACTACTTAACCTCATCAATCAACTAGTTGTTTGTTGAAACTGTAGTCACTCATAATGCCTTTCCCTACTGGAAGCATAAAGTCTTGGTCTGATGGCACTGAAAAAAATAACGACAACAAATTTCTAATGATGCATTGTCAAATCGTGCCTTTGCTCAACTCAATTATCTGCAGAGCCAGGAGGTTAGAAACCAAAGACAAATGAACGATTACACTGCACTCCCCCTTCATTCCCTTTTCTTTCTTCTCACCACTCTTCCCGTCTCGTCTCCTCTTATTCTCTCCCCTGCAGCGCAACAGTGACAAATGCATTTGCGAGAGAGATAAAAATAATAATAAAAAAATAACCATGTGCAGATTTCTTTTACAGGGGAGGCCGGGAAAAAATTAATTCACTGAAAATCAAATTTCAAACAGCTACAAAAATATTTTCCCACCAAATACAATCCAGATGGTGGTGAGCTCCCAGTTTCACCTTTTAAGTTCCCTCATTATATTGTTTGTGGTATAACAATGCATGTTCCTATTAGGAATGCACATTTTTTTGATTGCTGATAAGCATCGAAACAGCACTGTGGTCCAGACGCCATATCTCTGATCAGCATGAGGTGTTAGCATCCTGCTCTGAGATCTCTATAGGAAGGAAGTGATTCCTTAACAGATGAGGTAATCCAGTTCGAAAATTACAGCACCATCTGACTTAACTGGCATCCTCCGCTCTATTTAGAATCAGTCTTGCTGCGATAGCGCCATTATTCAGATTAGAAAAGCTGAAAAGTCTGAAACCATTACCATAGGTTGATAAAAAACATCAAAGTCTTTACATTTTCCTTTCGGTATTTAGTACATTAGCAATCAACAAAGTTTTATATTCCCTTCTTTTTGAGTTACTTCTAAGTTTGCCAGACTCAAGCTTAGAAGAAGTGTTATGTGTTTTAAATCATCATGCATGTATTTATAGTAATAATAATAATTATGAACATAATATATACATATTTTTAAATGTATTACTAGAAATAAACATGAACAGAATATATAATTTAATCAATTTAAATGAAAGCACTAAAATATCAATATTATAACCGTATTAAAAATGCATATTGAATTTAAATTCTGCTAAAGATTACATTTAACATTGTTATATTTATTTTAAATAAATATCCAATATTGATATTTGGTAAATACTAATAAATTAAAAAAAAAAAAATTGGCATTATCATCCTATAGACGAATCCGGCGAAACTACCGGAAGTAAGCGGGGCGCCATTACTGAGCTGTTGCTGGGTAGCGTTGCGCCATTGCCTCCTATTGTTTTAGTTGCAACTTGCGTCCACTGGAATAAACAGCCCGCGATTTACGACTGTCACTAACTTTACAACGTTATCCCTTGTATAATATCGAGTGGGTAAACAGTTTTCGTTATAAATTGTTTCAATGGTGGCAGTAAAATTTCAATTTTGAAGAGAAAACACTGTGAATACACCGGGTCGACTGCCCCTGTCTGGTGCCGAACGGTTTACAGATTTCCTGGGCGAGTACAAGACGTGGACATTCGTGTATAATAACAATTATTTAATGACATAAGTAAAAAATATATAATAAATATGTGATATAGTGATCAGCAAAATCTCCTCTCTTGCTATTTTTTCTATTTAATTAACATGCTATGGTCATTAAATGGCTTTCCAGAGCTAAATGTAACGTTGTGTGACATAATTGTTTTCCTGCTGTTATATTGACCTCTTTCCATGGTTTAAAAACACTAATTGGTCGATATTATGTATACTTTCTAGCTGTAACGTTACCTTACCCTTGCCTGTTGCAATGTGAAAATGAGATAAATAATGGACACAAATGAAAAACATGAATTTGTTTATTTGATTTCATTCATTTATTTATTTATTGTTTGCAAATGGACAGATCTTTTTATAGTTTCCTCGTTAGCAAACGTTAGCCTAGCTAGCTTGCCAAGCTATTTGCATAAATAACGTTAATCTGTAAGATCGTTTGTACCTTCATCTGTGACTGGAGGCCACTGCAGTCACAGATCAAACCAACAAGTCATTCTGCCTGGCTGTAGCTGTCATCGAGGGTGAGTTCGCGTTATCACCGAGGTTTGTTTACATACCGGTGCATATGTCTACATGCCTGTGTAACAGCTCAGTAATGGCGTCGCCACAAGATGGCAGCCTACACAGAACGCTCGTCGGATTCGTCTATATGGAACCAATATATTGCGCATTCCTACTTTATGCAGTCAGAATAGATGAAAATTCAACAAAAAATTATACGGTCCTGCAAACCAACTGAAGCGTCAATGGCTGCTGTTTGAAGAACCGGACATTCAGATGACAGTCAGGAAGTCGTGTTCTCCAACAAGAGACTGGATTTTCCAGTTACACCATGTCACGGATCATACAGCATGTGCGTTTTAATTGGGTCACGGTAAAAACGTATCAGAGACCAATCCTGCAAGAAATCCCCTCCGCCTGTTTGATCATTATCCGCCCAGACAAAGGGCTTTGTATTAGATCACTTCACAGCTCTGAGACTGGGGGTGGGAGAGAGATGGGACGCTTTACTCTCAGAATGATTGTTAACTCAAACTTCTTTGATTATGGAAGGGACTTTTAGTATCGCCCAGGCTGTCTATAGATATGCTTTGATTGTTTTTTGTTGCAGGTTGTGGTGGAGTGATTTGCTCTCTCTTTAGCTGTTCATAATGGTTTGCATCTGTGTGGCAGGAGGTACAGTATTCCCTCCATGGATTTCATACAGTGGAAAATAAGGCTGCCGAGAATTAAGGCCAATTTCCCTTGTGGTAAATAAAAATGGGTTTATGGGTTCCTTTAGTTTGTCAAACAATTTCTACGGGTTTTGATTACGCCCCAAGTCGGATCACAGAGTAGTGTTGATGTAAAGGAGCTGTTGCCTGAATAACCAGTTTTAAATCATTATGAACAATCAATAACCTTGCAGGCGCCATGTGGCATGATGTTTCATAAACAATGAAATAGCATGCATGTGCATGTAGTGATATACATGCATAAACACTAACAGTTGAGTAAAAGTGCACAATTGAATTGTGGATTTGTCCAGATGGTGCTCTTGATGAAGGTCTATTTAAGATTTACAAACAACACAAGTGCATGCCACTCCATCACACTTCATTCTGACATCCAGTTTGTCCAAAGCTTGCATCAGTTTTCTTTCCCAACACCTGCCATCCCATGGGTGTCGGTTACCATAGTAACAAGGTTGCTAAACCTAGCTAATGGTCTCATTTAGTCTTTTTTTTTCTTTCTACCAACCACTCAGTCAGATCACCCCAGGCGTTACACTTCGCTACCCTTACTGATCAAAAATCAGTGAGATCCGCTGAGGCACAGACGTCTTGTTTTGCGTGTACTGTCAAACACAGCCAACACCAAATCCAGAATAATTAACGAGGCACCCATTTACTCAATGGATATTATGTGTAGAAATGACAGCCAGTTTCATTCAATGGACAAATCAAAATCATCAGGAGACACATTAGCAGCCTGTGGATGGCGAAGCACCGGCCTATTTTAATATGACCTTGATACAGTGAAAATGCAAGCAGGAGGCAAGTGTTAATGACTCAAGGGAGTGTCTATGGGCTATGAGTGATGACCTGGGAGAATTGCATAAAGACATTACAGAAACATAGAAATGCAGATGTGAAGTTAGAGGTTCTGAATATAATGGATAATAGTGGTTGCAATATAGGTAATAAATGACAGCTACAGATTCGTGGAACGCAAGGGTGCAAATGGTAGGTAATGATGATAAAGCGTCAAAAAATATACAAAACTGGTGTGCACATCCCAAACACCCAAATTGGGCTCAGGTGCAGGACAACTGAATGAAGTAAACAAAATAAAGAAGTGTGAAGTCCGCACATAAGGTACTGCCCCAAAAATTTATTAAAAAAGCAACCCTCAGGTCTTCATCAGGCTCAGAATGATGATAAAGTGTGCATTTTAATTATTTCCCACAATTTCTTGTATGCTTCAATGGTCATAATTAAATATAAATGTTTTTTTTTATTTATTATATATCATTATTACTATTATTTAAATAATGAACAATATCAAATACAAATTAATAACATTAATTAATAATATAAATTCATATTTTTTAAATGAATAGATGTATTATGCTAAATATTCAAGCATATCTTATAGCTCATATAGATTGTTGGTCCTGAAAGGTTCCATAGAGATTTCACACTGTCTTTCAGCTAATTATGAGTATGGCACATCAAAAAGAAGCATGATTTAACAAGATGATGATAATTAGACAATTAGACAGTAACAATTAAGCAATTGTTTCACACCTACCACAATATATAATGTCACCCACATACAGTACACGTTTGCATGTAGACTCACAGGCTGATACTTAAACAACCACACAAACCACATCTAGCAACTCTACAACAACACAATACAAGTAATACATGTACAATATGAGTTTGAGGGGAAATGGGTTCAAGTCAATAAAAAATAAATGTGTGTTTAGCTATACCATACTGTACAATAACATGACACCAATCACAAGTATGAGCAATATCTATTGCAACATACTTTAACATTCCAAGAATATCCACATGAAAACCAGCCCCAAATTACCCTATATGAAATTCAAATTTCAACACTATAAATGACTATCTTGTGCAGAATTGCATGTTTAAATGTTTCACATTTGAGCCAAACAACTATTTTCTTCTCAAAATGATCCCTCAAAACAGGAGAGACAGATGACGGCCAGTGGAAAGGCGGACTGTGTGTGAAGGAGCTCTGGAGGAAGGGACAGCTCTTTGTTCTGGTAGAGAGGAGATCTCTGGGGAGAGCTGGTGTTATTCTTTACCAGTGTGATACCAGCATGGCTCACAGCCCACAGACTGTCTGCTTCCATTTTACTCTCTTTTGTCATGTAATTCTCCAGTTCAGGCGGCCCGATAAGAGTGTGTAGTTTATGAGATAGAGAGCCCAAGAAGATATGCGAGATGGTAGGGAGTGGCTTTGTTTCCACACCGAAAGGCTATTTTATCATTGTGTGTGTGTGAGTGAGTGTGTACTTGTGCACAAGTTTTACTTACAAAGAATCACACTTATAATTTATTAACCCACTTCTCATGTCCTTGAGGGGAGCCTGGGCAGACATAAAGCAGACCTGCAGAAACACACTTAAAAAAGCATATAACATAGAAATGTCTAAAAAAGGACAAAAGGGACCATTGCCAACCAGACCATCAGCCGAAAGCAAATTACTACCCCTACACACAAGCCGACACGCACACACACAGACACACAATCACACCACAGACATAAACCACCCTCCTCCTCCTCGCTGTCGGATTGCCATGGTAACCATGACTACTGGCACAATTTCTTGCTAATAACTCACACCACATGCCGGCATCTCCCTCCCTTCTTTCTCTATCTCACTCTCTCACACACACACGCACACACACACTGTATATACAGTATATGTACTGTATATATACATGCATACATGCAGAAATACTTTTATATGCATGTTTTTATATTCTTAATTAAATTTAATTTAGATTTTTTGGGGGAGCATAAAGTAATGGGTGATACAACTGTTCTGATATGATAATGACAGGAAAAAAGCCTAAATAAATTATATCAGTAAATTCTTGAAAAGAAAACTTAAAATTTGGCAATAAATTTTATTATTATTTCTTAGAATCTATATTAATATATCAGATAATTTCACGTTATATATATATATGTATTTATATTTATTATATATATTTATATTTATTATATATTTATTTATTTTATATATTTTACCTTAAAAATATTTTTTAAAACATTTCTGAAAATAATAATTCAGAAGTGTCAGTACACTCATATTCAGTGTGCATGGAAAATGTTCGTTTTGAACAGCCATTTAGCCATTAAACTAAAACAGTATTTGAAACCAACATTAATCCAAAGAGTACATTTCTGAGAAATATGCACGTTTTACACTAGATTTAAAAAAAAATAAAATACTCTTAAATGTCATTGACCCAGAAAATCTGAACTTTGAGTGGAAGCCTCCCACATTGTCTGATTTATCATTATTTGTTGCTGTAGAACACGCATCCAAATATGCCGATAATAGGGTTGTAATTTATGGGTGTAAGTGCATGTACAAACTGTATGAAAGTGTAAACAGCCAACCAAAACAAAACTCCCAGATCGACTTGTCTCATAAACCGTTGCCTTAAACTGCATGATTGCTCTTCTTCTTACTTCTACTCATAAGAGCTCTCATAAGATGTATACACTCTTAAACAGTTCAGGGACAACCATCTGGCAGTCGGTGCAGATTCAGGGTTATCCAGGGATGTGTCGCTGCTATTTTTCAGCACCTGGATCCGAATAATCCATGTTTGATTCCTATGAATTGATTATTTGGAAACCATCCAATAAGGGCACAGAGCCTCTCCGCAAGACAGCTGAGAGCTTTTATTGAACATTCAAGAGTTCAGAGATCTTATCATTCAGATGTTTCTTTTTGATCAGCGCTGGCCTATTTACACAATCTTTAGGAGAAAAGGAGCTGAAGAAACATCTCCACCTCATTATGAGGGGTGCAGGGCTCTTTTTATTAGAAATCAATGAGCTCTACTTGCAGGTGGAGCAGGTTGAGCCAGATGATCCGGTCAAGTTCTACTGCAATCACAAAGCGCCCTCATATCCGCTTTCTCCGTGTAAGCAACGAGTGCACTGCATTCCAGGGGTAAACTCATCCCGAGGCAAAACACTTGAGCTCATGATGAACGGATCAGCGCAGCATAGACGGCCATTGAACTAGGGTCAAAATCATCACCTGGGGTGTAGAAGACAATCGTTATCGCCACAGGACTACAGCTGGCCAAACGTCTTCCCACAGAATGGGACCATGTTAAAGGACGATTCCAGTTCACTACAAGCTCATTCAAAAGTAATTGTGGGGTAATGTTTTGTTTGTGAGATAATAGCGGGAAAATGTTGTTTTTACCAAAAAATAACAATAATTTCTATAACTTATCCGTCAAATTTTTCACTATTTCAAATATACAGCCACAAGACGCAAAAAATATGAGTGTTAGCATGGTATTATTGTGGATAAAACACTAACTTTTGTCTAAAGTTATGTCCAACTTGCTTGCCGTGATAACATAACCCTGAATGACAGGAAAACCATGCATTAAAAATGTTTTTTTAACACTCTATCCTTTTCGTTTTCAATACTCACAATTCCAATTCCTGACTCCCTACAGTGGTTTTGACGACACAAGATGGTTTTTATATTGCCAAGGGCGTAGCTCGCGTGGTGAGCTGAAACCTGCGTACGTCACGAAGTGCGGAACATCCAATAGGAAAATTCAACTGCAGTAGCCACCGTTCAACCTGAAGAGGGCAGCACTAAGGCGCTTTTACACCATATATTGTAGAAATAGAACACTTTATAAACAAATGTCAAAAAAGTTACTCGAATCAATGACTGGTGTTAATAAAGATCCATTCTTACAGATCATTAACTAAAAAAAGTTGGTTAAGTGTTTAGTTACTCTTTAAAGGAGCTGTACGCAAGAAAATTATATCAATTAAACATAAATTTTCTCTGATATGTCACTTGACATTAAAGGTTCTCTAAGCGATGTGGGGCCAAAACATTTTTTGTCACATACATCAAACGTCTCCTCACTATCGGCTAGCTGCCTGTCCCCTAAACACACTATAAAAAAACGCGGTCTCTGTAGACACCACAGGCTCCACAAACGGCAACAAAAACAATCATGTCTCACCCGGACCACGAAACCTAACAAACAGTGTTCCAGCCAATCACTGGCAAGAAGTATTTGAGGGTGGGTCTGGGGGGTTAGTGCGCGTGCACATGAAGGGGGTGTGTGTGTGTGAAGGAGAGCGAAGCATCAGAGGGAAGTTTGAAAAATGGCCGACACACGACCAAATAGACGTCGTTCTGAAGAACAAATTAAAAAGAAGGAGTCGGATAAAGAACGTGCGAAGTTCCGAATTTACATCGGTAACAAAGCTTTTGAACGATGCTGAGAACTCCGGCGGCAGAAGGGCTTTCAGTCCGACATTCAGGTTGCTCTGTTTTTGCTGGACAGGTGGGTAACATTAAATTGTTTTTTTTTCTTCTAAATTGACGCTTTATGTTCGCCAAACCCACACAAGGATATAATTAGCTAGAACTATGCACGTTCACAATTATTTCAGGAAGCACGGAAGGGAGGGGGAGGAGATGAGATGCGGCGAAGGGAGGGTCTAGCTAGCCTCCGATTTGTTTGAAAATATTCCGAACGTCAACAACACCCAGGATCGTTCAGAGAACCTTTAAGAAATCATGTTCATTTCAAATACTTATATCACTGACAACAGTAGTCTGGCCAGGATATTATTGTCATTTAAAAAGTGAAGTTGCAGCCCTCAACTGATGTTGTGATGTTGTGTTTTGGTCTGATGCGCCACCCTCCACCTATCTACCAATCATGGAGTCAGTAGTGTTGCGGCATCTGGGCTGAAAGCTCTGCTCTTGTTACCACAGTGGCAGCTACAAACGTGTTGGAATCGGATAAATAAAAAATGTATAACGTTCCGAAACCAAAAAAAAAAAACTATTTTGAAAGTGCACCCTACACTGCACCCTAATTTGAGAGTGATTGCAGTACCAGTTTTGGCCACAATCTTGCATTCAGCTCCATTAATAAATTAAACTGTAATATGAAATATTATTCAAAAATTTTAAATAACAGTTTTCTATGTTATTACAATAAGAATACGAATTTCAGCAGCAATTACTTCAGTGTCACATAATCCTTCAGAAATCATTAGGATTTTTTTTTTAAAGGGTTAGTTCACCCAAAAATGAAAATTAAGTCATTAATTACTCACCCCCATGCTGTACCAACCCCATAAGACCTTCGTTCGTCTTCGGAACACAAATGAAGATATTTTTGATTAAATTTGAGAGCTGTATAACTACCACATTGGCTCCTAAGGGACTGCCTCTTGACGGCCCAGAAAGTCAATGAAGAAAATGTTTAAATATCCCAAGTGACTACCGTGGCTCAACTATATGTTTATCAAGCGACGCGAATACTTTTTGTGCGAAAAAACAAACAAAAATAACGAGTTTATTCGACTATTTCTTTTCTTCCTTGTAGGCCAGAACGAGACTTCCTTATAGATTTCCACGACGCATGCGCGAGAATTGCGATCTGAAGTAGTGTAAGCTGGTGTAAGCAGATCGCAAATCTCGCGCATGCGTCGTGGAAATCTAAGGAAGTCTCGTTCTGGCCTACAAGGAAGAAAAGAAATAGTCGAATAAACTCGTTATTTTTGTTTGTTTTTTCGCACAAAAAGTATTCACGTCGCTTGATAAACATATAGTTGAGCCACGGTAGTCACTTGGGATATTTAAACATTTTCTTCATTGACTTTTTGGGCCGTCAAGAGGCAGTCCTTTAGGAGCCAATGTGGTAGTTATACAGCTCTCAAATTTAATCAAAAATATCTTCATTTGTGTTCCGAAGACGAACGAAGGTCTTACAGGGTTGGTACAGCATGGGGGTGAGTAATTAATGACTTAATTTTCATTTTTGGGTGAACTAACCCTTTAACAATGCAAGTCTTTACTATCAATTCAATGTTCAATTGAATTGTACTATCAATTCAAACAGCTTATGCTGTTGGACCTCACATCTGCGTTTGATACTGTCGACCACAGTGTTCTTATCGCTCGTCTCGAACACAGCGTGGGGATTAAGGGCTCCGCACAAGGATGGTTTTGATCATATTTATCAGAGAGAGCATTCAAGGTTGGGATTGGTGGCTTTACCTCAGACACTGTATCACTAACATGTGGAGTTCCACAGGGCTCTGTTTTGGGGCCGATCCTCTTCTCCCTTTATTTACTTCCCCTTAGTTCCATCTTAAAGAAGCATGACATCAGTTATCATTTTTATGCTGATGATTTACAGATCTACTTGCCCATAAATAGTAAAGGTGAAAATTCCTTAAAAAGACTGTTAGACTGTTTTTATGACATTAAAGACTGGATGGCTTTAAACTTTTTACATTTTAATGAAAGGAAAACTGAAGTCATGTTATTTAGACCCAGTAGCTCCACTAGTGCTTCCCAATTGGACCTTGGTCCCCTGGCTCCCTATGTTAAGTCTGTGGTAACTAACCTTGGTGTTAAGATGGATGGTGATTTTCGACTTGATAAGCAGATAAGTTCCGTTGTAAGAGCCAGTTTCTTTCAACTTAGACTGCTTACCAAACTGAAGCCATTTTTATCATCTACAGATTTTGAGAGGGTTATACATGCTTTTATTACAACTCGTCTGGACTACTGTAATGCCTTATATGTGGGCATTAACCAGACCTCCCTCTCTAGATTACAAATGGTTCAAAACGCTGCTGCTCGAGTCCTAACCGGAACACGGAAAAGAGATCATATTACGCCTGTCCTTGCCTCCCTTCATTGGCTACCAGTTTGTTTTAGAATACAATTTAAGATTTTGTTGTTTGTTTTTAAATCTCTTAATGGTCAAGCCCCAGTTTATATCTCTGAACTACTGAAGATTCACGCTCCTTCGAGGTCATTAAGGTCTGCTGACCAGCTAATCTTATCGGTCCCTAGAACGCGCCTCAAAAATAGGGGTGATCGAGCTTTTTCAGCTGTGGCCCCAAGGTTGTGGAATGATCTGCCTCTGCACGTCAGATTAGCCCCTAGCCTACACACTTTTAAATCACGACTTAAGACACACTTTTATTCATTGGCATTTACTCCTGCGTGAGAGTTGTACCTTGTATAGTTTTTATAGTTTATTGATTGTTTTAATTGCTTGCTTGTTGTTGTTGTTTATCTGTTAATGTACAGCACTTTGGTCAACCTTGGTTGTTTTTAAATGTGCTTTATAAATAAAGTTGGTATGGTATGGTATGGTATGGTTCAATGTCCTTGCTAAATAAAAGTTTAAAAAAAGTGCTGACCCCAACTTTTCAACCAATAATGTAAGCTAAACTAAAAGAAAATGAGGTAAAAGTCAATAAACAAATTTTTGGCATACAACATTATGCTTGTGAACCCAATATTCTTTTGATCCAAAGAATACCTCCAACATCCCTCTGGAGCAACATACGTTGTTAGTAAGTTAGTTAGTCATCGCAAGAGGGATTAAGACTTTCCATGAGAATCAAGGGCTCCATCTGAAAAAGCGTTATGAATTCAAATCTTTTCTTCCAGTCCCGGAGTGACGGCAGACATAGAGCCTGGTGCAAAGAGACCAAAATTAGCTAGCTACTGGAACTCACTCCCCTATAAGCGTCCCGCACAAGACTGACAGAGACCATGAGGTCGGCAATCTTATTTTTCCAGGCTGCGAAGCCCAAGGTATTTTCAATAGGCCTACAGAGGCCGTCCTTTCTTGATCTGAAACGAACGTGGACTGGAAAAGAAAGGACCATGCCAACTGAAAACGCTTTGAACAGTAGGATAAGAAACACATTGTAACATTTGTGTTACACACCGCTCTGAGAGAGTTAATACGGTACGACTATGCAAGCAGTCCAAAAACTTTATTGGCCACAGAAGGATTAAAAAGCCATTGTAGCCAGAATAAAAATACTTCAGCATTAAATCAGCTGAAAGAAATGACTGATGGATGCATTTCCAAACATCTCTATATGCGTATTTGAAGGAGACAAGTAAAATGAGAAGCAATGAACTTTAAAAAAGATCATTTGGATAGTCACTGCACATAAATCCGTACTTAAGAGTTGATCTTGCTTGAATACAAGACTCTGAGCAAATTATAACAGCTTGGGGGGGATAAAACAGGGCCAATGTGGGAATTTTGAGAGGAAGCACCTCCATATCTTTTCTCCTCGGCTTTCAGAGTCCGTTCCACGAAGTTAAATCTCACAGAACGACGCTCGGATGCCAACTCAAACAAGTTTACCCAAACCCTGCCAAGGATAGATGAATCAACTCAGCGTGAGGTTTGGAAAAATGCAGTAAGCTCCTTTTCCCATCAAACAGAAACCTCAGGTTAACGTACAGCCTCTTAAATGTAATGCAAACAAACCTTAAAAATACTGACAGGGCATTATGTAATGGCAACACATGGAGGGAAATGACAGTCCTGAGAGTGAGGGCGAAGGCCAGAGAGTTCGATGAGTAGCAGAACGTGGCGAGATCTCACAAAGGCAAGCTGGCAGAGCATCAACCGTGCAGGATGGAGGTCAGAGAAGAGACCACCAGGGTGACGGCAAGATTACTGGGTGTGTTGGAGGGATAATCTAGGTGCCTGACAGTCTGCAAAAGCAAGGATGGGTTAGAAAGACCACAATTAATGGCACAGTGTGCATGCGTGCCCAGTTTATTGGCACATCGGCTTATAAAGGCAGTTGTTCAGAAACGTAAAGGTGGAGTGAGCAAGAAATTATAGAGATTACCGCCGCCATGCTGTGGTTCAACGTCCGCAGGCTTTAATGGACTTTTTACCGCATTGGGCTGTTCATTAAATCAATACAGCAGGTATTATTACTGGCTGAGTCTGGGGCACACAGTAGCTTTGTAATTAAATTTCATTTAACTGAGCTCTTTTATGGGAAAACCTTAAAAAGAGAGGGAGAGACCTGCTTATTTTGGAGAATGGACACCATAGATTGAACTGAACTGAATTAAAGCTTTGAGAAGGAAGGAGTGACACATGGTGAAAAGTGAATGTGAGCATTGTATGTGTAAAATAAAAGCAGAAGAGTGCAATTACGCATCTCTAGTCACCTCTTCTAATTTGCCCTTTCACTAAAACATAATCACTTTTATTCAAGCCTCATTAGGCTGTTTGATTGAATAAGAGTTTGCCACTGTGCAGCGCAGCACTGATACACTAGCTCAGCAGATAGTAACTACAAGGCACAGTTCTTAAAGGGACAGTTCCCTAAAAAATGTCATTCATTTAAAATATTCGTTTGAAATCCTTTCATTTATTTAAAATATTTTCTTTTCTGCTCTGCAGAAGTAAAAAAAGTCATGAGGGTGAGAAAATTGTGTCTGTGAACTAGTCTTTCTTGGTAAATTATCATCATTGGCCTGGTCTGGGTGCCCCTGAGGCTTTGAGAAATACTGCTTTGAAATCTCCTTTAGACCACAAAGAATAATACATGCGAGACATAACGAGGCCAAGACACAACAGTGGAAAATCGCGGTTGTCTACATTTGAGATTTTGTGACAGGAACATTTGTAATTACTGATGAGACAAATGAACATTGGAAAAATATGAGTGTTTAAAGAGATTTACATTGTTGAGACGCTGAACAAACTTGTGTATCCTGTTACTGCAGTGTTTGTTTGTTCTCTCAGATGACAGCTTTATGACTTGACTGAAGCTGAATTTCTTGACTATAATGTAATATCTTGAGAATATTAGGAATCGTATCTTACCATCTACAGATAAAGACCAGATGGCCTCCACGTTCCTACATTCATGATGGGCCATCAATGCTTTTCAACTTTATCTCTAATTATATCAAATATGACACTCTGGGAAAATGATCCCCAATGGTGAGCTCACCGCCCAAAGGAATCATCACCTCTAAAGCCATCAACCACCTGCTGTCCCATGAAGCAACTCTCCAACAACAACTTTCAGGACCCTAAGGATTCATACATGGTAATAGTCATCTCAACACATCATGAAATTCAATTAGCTGATCTTAAACAGCACCACTGCCCCCAGAAACCTCTGAGCTTGCCAGTCTCAACACTATGTCACCAGATACAGCCACAGCTGCTCTGCTTTACTCCGAGACAACAGCAGTGGACATCAGGCTCGCAAACGAGAGAAGGTCGAACAGCCTCACGAGTAGTACGAAATGCAAACAATGTGTTGGAGTGAAAAAAAAAAAAGGAACGGTGAGGAAATCAAACGGAATTGAAGATAAGAGGAATGACAGAGGAGTGAGAAGACTAAAAATTAGGAGTGCATAGCTCTCTGGAATACTTGATTCTGATTTTTTTTTTTTGTCTTAAACAAAAATTTATCTAAATACATAAAAAAAAACTAGGGCTGTCAAACGATTAATCGTGATTAATCGCATCCAAAATAAAAGTTTGTGTTTACATAATATATGTGGGTGCACTGTGTATGATTATTTTATATTTATAAATACACACACATGCTTGTATATATTTAAGAAATATTTTCATGTATATATTGTATATATATATTTATATATCATTTTTTTTTATATTTATAT
Organism: Pimephales promelas; assembly: GCF_016745375.1. The sequence goes on from NW_024121142.1 coordinate 516,671, forward strand.
AATAATTTTTGTATTAAATATACATGCATGTGTGTGTATTTATATACAAATTAATTATACACAGTGCACCGACATATATTATGTAAACACACTTTTATTTTGGATGCAATTAATCGCGATTAATCGTTTGAAAGCCCTAAAAAAACGCAAACATTTTTTTGTTAAATGTTAAAGATGTGTTAAAAAGTAAATTTAAGCATCATCAGAGCATGCATTATTATATAGACTCAATGTATATCCTTTATTTATTTATTTACACACTCATACATGTGTAAAAATGGGAGCATGCACAATGAAATACCTATTTAAAAACTCTAATAGCAGCGGATTACCAACATAACACATTGAAATATCTAATATCGACCGATTCGAAAAAGAAAACTCTAACAGCCAATAGCCAATATCATACCGATATCATTGACTGCTGAATTGACCATCAGAATCATGCATTCAAAAGAGATCCATTTAATAAATAGGATAATGCAAGTATTTCACTAAAAAGAGGGTGAGGGGAACTAAAATATTGCATAATGCAATGTAGGAAAAACAGTATAGGAAATGAAGGCTGAAGCCACAGGCCATATGGGGTGAGAATTGAAACAAATGAGGCATTCTTCCACCCCATGTTCATAGGAATGAGATTTCAACCCATATTTGAGATCAAGAACATTTATTGAACATGTGAAGTGTTAGTTTAATGACTTTACTAATTGTTGTGCCTAAATGGAAAGAGGTTAATTGAGCATTAAAAAGCACTTGGGCAACTTACATGGGCATTCAATAAATGTATCACCATTTACCAACTACAAAAAGGGTTTGTTTTCTCTACTACCGAATGACACAGACTATGTGTAGGTAGTCAGTCTGGATCCTGTTTCCGTTGGGGCACTTTATAATGTGACCCCACCAGGGGGCCGGTCTTATGTTACAGGAAGCTGTTCCCCAGGTAGCTTCCTCTACAAGCATCAGTCCAGATGTGCTCCAATGCACCGTTTATTAAATGTGATTAGTCTTTAGGACAAAAAACCATTCAACACCACAGTACGTATAAATTGCTTCAACAGGTGAAGAAAAGCGTTTTCAGTAAATTTAATTTGTGAAATGTAACACTAGCTGCACCTGTGAACATAAACATGCTACCCGGCCAAATGAAAAATATGTAGTACACAATAAATCCATATGATAAAAATTAATTGTTTTAAGCAATGAAGAGCTGTCCAGTTCAACATGACCCTGAGCTGCCAAGGCACGATTTTGTGAAGAGCATATAAACACTATGGTTTCTCTCAAATGTGAAAGTAATCAAGGCACATACTGAAAGAATGATATGCTCTACCTCGATGACACTTTAAGATTTGTCTGTCTATATTTTGTCCTGAGTGGGTGTAAGTCCATTTCTCTCTCATTTGTTCTGAATTAAACTTATGTTCCAGACCACCGTATACTTTAAATGCATCAGACCAGTCCAGCAGTGAGAGACTTATTATCAGATGTGAACAGGAGGGAATTGATCTCCGGTCTTACTAATGGGTGGACAATGTACAACAACTCGGAATCAGTTTTACACTTAAGAATTATACACTGGGAACAAAATCTGCTCTGAGATCAGCATATAGCGGTGCTAATGGAAAAGCCCAACGGTTGATACACGAGTGCATTGGGTGGAGATACCTCTGTCCTGTACATACAGAAGGGTGATTCTTATCCAAACATACTTTAACAGGGACTGTCCCGAAAAGGGTTTGGTTTGGGCGCCCGACTCACGAAATCTGTCGGATCACCAGAACAATGAACAGAAAACTAGAGCAGACTGCTTCCATGAGAAATTACTCTCGGGAGGAGAAAGGAAACTGAAATACAAATAAAAGGCAGTTTTCTCTTTCAGCAGTGTGTAAATAATACACCATTCTATTCTATAGATAAGCTTAGGCATGTTTTCGGAGGAAATGACTGGACCAGCAGTGAGTGTTTGTGTTTGGGGGATATTGGTTGAAATTTAAACTATTAAAAATATACATTTATCAATCCAATCTGTCATTCAAAACTACTGATCAATGGCTTAAATTTAAAATTCCTATAGACAAATGCATGTTTATTCCGAGGTGTGCTAAAAATGTATCAGCAGTTTATCATAAAAACATTGATTAAACACAAATCCCTTCTATGTAAAGATCAAATTCACTAAGAAATAATGCATTTATTGATTAAAGCTGTTAGTGATGTTTTAGTGTGCGATTTGATGCATCATATATCAAAATTATGCAAACTCTAAATGCAATTCCCCATCTTATAAACATATATTATGTAAAGAATAGCTACAGGCATGATCAACAGAAAATGTACACCAACATCTCTATTAAATACAAGTTAATAATTGTGCCACACAAACAGAGCAAAGGTAAAATCTCTTATGAGCCTAACTTACATAAAAAGGAGCTGTTTTTGCACTGAAGAATGATAGTGTTATTTTAGTGCATGTAAGATGTACGTTTTTGTGCAAAATAGCGACAGAGAATTAGCTCCTCTGTATTATTAATACATTTCCTGAAGTGCTGCACACTCTGAAGTTCCAAATTGTATAAAAATATAAATGGGACAAATAGTAGTGATTTATAAAAATATAAAAAGTATACCATGTCCAGAGTAGAAAACACTAAGGCAAGCCAAGTCCAGTCACTTAGTGGACCAGAGACCACACAGATACACAGTTTGGTGTGTTATATGCTAATATATGAGGCCTGGTTCCATAAGGACTGCTGCTGCCGAGTACTGGATGAAAAATAACACACACTAGTGTCCAAACCTGGTTCAGTGAGACAAAAGGGACATATGCTGGAATGAAAGTTGCGACAAGGGTACTGGAAAACCAACTGTGCTGCCTGAAATGAGTTGAATGAATGTTGACTAATGGCGCTTTTCCATTACCAGTACCAGCTCGACTCGACTCGGCTCGCCTCAGCTCGACTCGACCCGACTTTCGTTTCCATTGCAGACATTACCGCCACAAATAGTACCCGGTTGTCATAGCGACGCCTTTCGTTCCTCGTTGCCCTATCAATCTCTCCAAGGATCCTCTCTTCGGCCACCAAACAAAGGAAAGTCTGCACCTCCTCGTTTGACCACGGCGTATTCTCAGCTCGATCAGAACCTCGCCGGAGGTGGTACAAAAAAAAGTACCCGAAATCAGGAACAGGTACAACTTTTACACAGTGGAAAACCAAACAAAGGCGAGCCGAGCCGAGTCGAGTCGAGCTGGTACTGTGTAGTGGAAAAGTGGCATAATAATGTGAAAAGATTAATTCAACAGAAAAAAACATTGCATTTTTTCTTATTATTTCCTTAAGTGATTTAAACAGCTTTCTGCTAAACTTGCATATCTTCTGGTTTCACAGAATACTTTCAAAAACCCCTTCATTCCGAGATTCGCCGATCAGTATATAGTTCACTTCCAGCTTCCTTTTTATTGCTGACTCTATGCATCCCTCTATGTGTGTGGCTCTCTCTTTGTCTCTCTATCCTTCTCTTTCATTCACTGATTTCACTCTCCTATTCCTTCTTCATACTACAAACCCACATACCAAATTCCTCCAAACACTGACCAGAGATTCATTCCAAATATATGTTAAATGAACCAGCAACAATGTGGAATTCCAGTATTTATCTAAAAAGTTTGTTCTGGAGGGTATTTTTCAACAAATGCTTCTGTTGGAAACTGACATTACGGAGGTGCTTTGAAGTCTGGAATTGCTTATTATTGGGCGAAAAAAAAAAAAACTGAGGAAAAAAGCATGCCCTGATTTTCATTTCTTTTCCACAGGGGTAACAACAGCTTGAGAACACAGTGTGACAACAATTATCATGGCAACAGATTTATACCAACATTTCAAAAGAACAACAAAGCACAATTTTACCATCTGCCAAACAGCTCTTTTTGCAATTCTCTATGAGAGGATATTAAAATCTGCTAATCATATGTCATAATTACAAATTGTCTTGGTGAGTGAAATTACAAGTTTTATTGCTCCGCAGCTACCATGATTCTTTCAAGCAAGATAAAAGACCCAAAAACAAATATGCACAACACTTCTAAATCTTGTTTCAAGACATATTGGATTGTTAAATTAGTTGTCTGCTATAGTCAAAAGTAGGGCTGGGTAAAAAAAATCTTGATTTTCCAATTAATTCACCAACTGCTAAAGCAGAAATGTGCAATCAGTATACCATAACTCATTTCCCACAACAAGCAACTCACTCTTATAAGTTACCAATTTGAAATAGCCTGAAAAACCACACTGTATCTTTTACAGCATTATATGCTATCACATAAGCAACATGGTCATTATAACCGAAATATATCAAAATCAATCACAATCAAATCGGAATCAAATCTTTAGCTTAAGAATGTAGTTGAATCAGGAAATCGGTAAGAATACCCAGCCCAAATCAAATGTTACATTTAGTACTACGAAACCTGAAAAAATCATGGCCAAAACAATCTCAGAAACAATACAAGTGAAGAAGGTGAACATGTTACAAAACATAAAAGGAAAACATAATCATTCCTACCTCAAGGAAGCAGGTCCCTGCTGATGTGTTCTCCTTGATAGAAACATTGTAGAAGCTGCTCCCAAACACTGGCTCATTATCATTATTATCCTGGAGGTCTATTTCTACCAGAGCAGTGGAGGATAACGGGGGTCGACCTCCATCAGTGGCCACTACTTTGAAACTTGGCTTTGGGTCCTTTTCATAATCCAGATTGGTGGCAGTGGTTATGATACCTGTGACAGGGTCAATGGTGAACCAACTGGCGTGCGTTTTCTTGTCTGGTAAGATGCTGTAGCGGACATCACCGTTGGGACCTTGGTCTTTGTCTCTCGCGGTCACTTGCAGCACAAAGCTACCTGGGTAGACAACTTCTGGAATGGTCTGCTTATATGCCTGTTGGTCAAAGAGAGGGGGGTTGTCATTTACATCGGTGACGTGAATCGTGAACGAGGACTCTGCATGAAGCGGCGGGGTTCCAGAATCAGTAGCCATGACACGAAGTTCATAAGAATCCCTCTCTTCCCGATCCAGAATCTGGTCTACGTAGATGAGGTAGATGATGCTGTCTTTAGTGGTCAGGGCAAATTTCCCATCCCCTCCCTCAAGAGACACATTGACATTGGAGTACTCGCCATAATCAGGGTCCGAGACAGAGATTCTTGCAACGTATTGGCCCGGCTGAGCACCTTCAGAGATTTGGGGTGAGCCGTCCTCACTGAGAAAAATGATGGTCATGGTTGGCTGGTTATCGTTGTAGTCTCTAACATGTATTGTAACAAAGGCATTGGTGATCTCTGGGTGGCTCGCATTATCTCTGGCTTGCACTACCAGCTCATGAACCTTCCTCACCTCGTAGTCTAGAGGCTTATTGAGCGTAATGATCCCAGAGCGAGGTTCGATGACGAAGTAGCGATCCGGGTCGCTCTGCCGTCGGTTTATCTCATACAATACAAGGCCATTGTCTCCTTCGTCAGAATCAAATGCAAAAACTTGCAGGATGTTACTGCCCTGAGGAAGGCTCTCAGAGATGATGGCATTGTAACGGCTTTGGTTGAAAATCGGAGCGTGATCATTGATATCCTGCACCAAGACGTCAAGTGTCATCTGTCCAGTCTCCCTTGGAGATCCACCGTCAAAGGCCTCCAACACCAAGGAGTAGGAGGACCTCTTCTCTCGGTCCAGGACTCCATTGACTACCAAGTCAAGGTAAAGGACTTTGTTTGCTGCTCTTTTGGTCTCAAGTTTAAACACTTGTCCTACATTGCCTTCTTTAATCTGATATCCTTGTACAGTAAGCTGATCCTTATCCGCATCAGTTGCAGGCTCAAGAGAGAACTTAGTTCCCACCGCTGTTTGCTCTGGGATCTTCAAAGAGGCTTTCTTCTTGGGGAATGTGGGGGCATGGTCATTGATATCATTCACAGTGATTGAGACCTTGACTGTGAACCCTGTCATAGTGACAGCTATAAAACTGTAATGGTCTCTTTCCTCTCTGTCAAGTCGCCTGGCGGTCTTGATAATGCCTGTGGTTTCATCGATGTGGAGATCACTACCAATGCCGGTGCCTTCATGATCAGAGATGAAGTATAGAGAGGCAGTAACTCCAGGTAGCAAACCAGCACTAATGTCGCCCACTATCGTCCCTGCAGGTTGTTCCTCATCTAATTGGAGCTCTAAAATACCTGGTGTGCCCTCTCCACTGACCATTACTGTTAATAGTTCCACTATTACACAAAGCACCAAAAGCATCCTTAGCCTCCAGAATACCCACATCCGGAACTGTTCACATGTGTTTTTCCCAAAGCCATTCAACGAAGTCATCGTGCCAAGGTTTCTTCACACCTGCAAAACAGGAGGGGATCAAACTGTCACAATCACATTTACACAGCACAATATTATGACATAGATAACAATGCAGATTAATGCAAATCCCTGTCTCTCACAAACAGCTGGAATGCATGAGAAAGGGGTGTGTTTGCTTTAAAAAAGGAGAGGCTTTCCCCAGTCAGGGCAGTAAAAACTAATGCATATGTCGTATGCTCTTATTCATGCACTACGCCATATATTTCCCATGTTTCTATGATGCTGTCATATAGTCCTGTGTATAAAACCGTGTATTATAATCAAGACACCTCTTGTAAATTGTTTTTATTTAACAGAACAATAAATGCTTCCTATAATGAATGAAAATTATATGTTTTTTTCCAGTCATATTAAGATGAGTGGGTAGTGGGTACCATCCAAGAAATAATAGCAGATGAGCCACTTGTATACATACACAAACAAGAGGAACTGTAACTAAATATGGTGAATGTAACACTAAATATTTCTGCCTTACTATAAGATCGACATTTGTTTACACTAGACCTCATACACCCATCAGCTGGATAAAATTTTTTTAATATGAAAATCTAAAAAATGATACCATTGTTCTCATATTTGATTCTTTATTTGAAATGTTATAAGAATGTAATATAACAGCTGTACTTGCATAACTGTACAGTAAATAGCAGCCCAGGATGTTATGAATATGGCCGCTTAGTCAACCAACTGGCATAGATTCATTCATATTTGAAAGGGTGGTCACCAGATTGCAGGACAAGCCTCTCTTGCTTGCTGCCACTTGAATCCCAACATGTTAAAAACAATGTTTAGATATTGAGATATAATATTCTTGAGTACATTTGAAGAGTTCAGATGCAAAAGCCTCTAAATGCCATTTGAAATTTTCTTCTTTAATGATGATTTTTATCAAACTTGTATATTTATGTTCAGTAATTTCACTTAAATAACAATTAATAGGTAATTATCATTGCCATTTAAGTGAAATTACTGAACTTAAATATACAAGTTTGATAAAAATCATCATTAAAGAAGAAAATTTCAAATGGCATTTAGAGGCTTTTGCATCTGAACTCTTCATTTATTCATTTAGCAGGTTATTCATCCTTTGAGTGCAGTCAGTTCAAACCAAAAGCAGTCAGTAGTTAGATGATTTTAGACTTTTTTTAAAGCCATATTAAAGAAGCAAACTTAGCTACTAATTTTGAGCAGACAGAAAGACATTACTCAGACAAAAAGGCCAGACAGAAGTTTGGAGCATGTGTTTGGAAAGCATCTCTTCTCTTGTCATATGTGTGAAGGCTGAATCCTCTGTGAAGCAATCTGCTACAGATGGTCAGTCTCGGGATGATATTGTATCCGCCACTGAAGAAGTGCACTAGCACAATTAGAAAATTATACTACTTTGGCTTGGATCACAACAAACCTCAGGAGTCTTTGCACTTGCGCTAAGTAGAGTATCTGTTGGTAAAGTCAGTATTATCCAAACCTCAATGCATAATGATGGCAAATCATCACTGTGGGCTGTTGTGGTCTCTATACATAAGTGGATTACAAATGCAATTTGTCCTTGTCAGTGCTTTTTAAGAGTTCTCCAGTGAGATGCACAGAACTCACCGTAGGACGAAAAGAAATATTGAATTTGGACTTCAGTCCCATTTTTTTAACAAGAAAGAAGCCCTCCAGATGAAACCACATGAATGTTTTCATTCATTACAAGGCTTTTCAAGCAGGCTCCCTCTAGTGGCCACAATGAATCAATAGGTTTATGAAAGGGGTAGAACAGATTTAAAAGTAATGCTTCTATCAAAAATATGTCTACAGTCTGAGCCTGTCCTGTGTGCTTGTGTATAACCCATCAAGTGGTTTTGTGCCACTAATGGTAGGCATTTACAAATAATTATCCTCAAAAACACAGTTGACCGGCAGGGCACCATGTGATCTGTCCTAATCAAGTATCTACGACCTTCACTAACATGTGATTTCTAGTACTAGCATGTGTAAAGGGGCACACTTACACACAAATTACAGCATGTTTATCATATGTTTATCACATCGATGATCTGAAACAAATCTAGTTTGACTCACATGGATCGAATTGAAACAATTTAAGTGATCATTATAGGGCAGAAAAACAGTTGTATTGCGGGTTAAAACCTCAAACCTGCAATTTTAGGATCAGGGGACCCCCTATAGGTATTTGTGTGAAGTGTGGCGGGCCCAATGTTCATTCTAATGAAAGTAGCAGAGATTGTGGGGCACTTGGGGGCCACTTTAAGCCAATTTAAACAGATTCTGAGATCATGGAGGCCCACGATGCATTGCCTCACAATGTGTCTCATTCTTATATTTAACGGCATATTAAAATACATAGCATAAAAAGGTTGTCGAGGGGGCCGGCGGACTAGGAGCTGACGGTTTCTCCATCACGATCTCTCCGAATAAACAAGAGGCCAGACTGAGTGATTGACAGAGGCGTCTGAGGAAAACCTGCGGGGGGCCGGCTGTCCTATTCAACGTGAGCCGAAGCTCACCGCCATGTTAGACCGCAGAGATTTAAGAATATGGACATTTAAACTTATATCTCAAAACTAATTTGATAGCCTAACTACTTTTGTAAGAAGCATTGGAACATTCAAACTGTGTGAGATTGCATTCATGTTGCACTATAAAAATGATGCACAAACCATCGCAGGGTAGGATGTATCATTTTAAGAAACTTGGCTCTATTTGAGGGATGAATGAGAAATCTTTCACCAAAACCTATGCTTATGATGGGTCTGAAATGACTGAATACGGATGAGCAGTTGCCACAGTTTCCGCAGGCTAAATGGGTATGGAATTCACTCCCGCTCAGTTTTCAGTATTTAGACAACCACAGTGCCAGACCTCCATGGGCTTTCTGCTTTTAGCCGTCCAGCTGTCGTCAAAATGCTGGAGTTGGTTGATTTAACGGTGAAGGTGGCAGGCGGGACTTAGTAAAAGATTCCAACTGATATGAGACTGGCTTAGTTGGTTTTTATGGCAGTTGAGCTACGCTAAGACTGAGGAAGCAGGTGACAGATGAACAAAGAAGGATCAGGTCGCTGAGCATCCATTAAATAAAATGCAAAGAGTATTTACGGATGCTAATGCTTCATATATTGCCACAAAGTAATTTAGTCAAATAAATTTGGGGGTTATTTTGGATGAAAACATTTGGATGAAAAGTTTCTTACTAGAATAGTTGGGAGGAGGGAAAAAAACAATGCTAAATTTGATGTCCAATGTAAAACCTGAAGCAAAAACAGGTTGATAACCACTGATTGAGACTATTTGTGTGCCTGGTATGAAACTGCACTACACTTATAAAACTCTATATCTCAAAGAAAACGTAATTCTCTACAAACATTTGCAAAACCCTAAAGATATGAGATCCAATAAAATCCCTTATCAGCGTGCTTTACCAGTGACTCACTCACTGAGCTCATGGTAGCCAACACACGCTTTTTAGCTGTCATCTGTACCGCGTTTGAATAAAGGCCGAGATTACACTTCTGAGGGCAATTACTACTAATTTCTTCAGTGTGTAAAGACCCTCAGTGCACTTAAACAAAACAGCTTAAGACATCAAGAGCGAGTCCAAGGTTGAAACCAATGCCAACTCTAAATCTCGTATAGAGAATTTGCCACTGGTTCATGGGAGGTTTACCAGCCCCAGGAAAAGATAAATCTCTCAGTTAACATACTAACATGGGCTGAGGAAAGATATCATGAGTAAAAACAACCTCCATCATCAGGTGAGTTTGGACAACAATGATGTAATCCTAAGTAACTGGTGTAATATGGCTTTCCGGACATTTCTCTTCACACAAGCACATACTAGTTTGGTTTTTTATGGTCTCTCTGTGGCACAGGTTTAATAGGGTATGTGGTTTCCTGAGAAAGTAACTGGAAATATGGAGTTTGTCACTGTGGCAAAAATGCAAGGAAGAAATGTTTCCAAATTTCCTTTCTCCAATCAGAGGCAAGTCCAGAAAAAACAAGTTTTGGGTTAAAGCAGTGACCCCACAAGTTCAGGTGAAACATTTCTCATGTTAGCCACCCCAGAAACAAAGGTTCCCTTCATCATCGTCTGTAAACCCCAATTTAGTGAAAGCTACACCATTTTCATTCTCAATTTTTAAGTTTTATATAAATATTTAGTATTTTTTATGCAATATAATTATATGCAAAAGCATAAATATATGAGATAATACATTATGTAGTATAATTATATTTATTAATTATTGTATTTATGTTATTATTAGCAAATATGTAATTGCATGTATGTTTGTATGGATGGGATTGAATTTAATAATATATATTGAATTTATATAAAAACAAATGCATGTTTTTTTAGTAAAATATATGTACTATATTTAAAAACAAAAAAAACAATAGTCAAGAATAATTTCCCAATGATAGATTAGACATACACCCTACTCACTACTCTGCAAGTTCAAACCTTCACCAACCAAAGACAAAACAAGGTTGTAACCAAAACAGGGTTGTTAAGTCACCATGTAATCAAAATTGCCAATTCCAATTTTTACAGAATGTTGCAGTGTTTATTATAAAAGATTTATCTCTGCCATCTGTTCTCTTCATGACGTATGTCTCGGCAGCCACAACTGACGGCAAACTGGCATTCAGATCAGATTCAGTTAGCAATGTCCAACTTCCTACAATCTAACAAATTCCCAACGACGAAATCAAGTCCCACCCTACTTTTTTTCCCATTCCAAAAGCCATTTCACTCAGTTATATATACGTCACAATATTCCAATATTAAATCTCTATAGAAAATAATATTAATATATAAATATTATATATATATATATATATATATACATATAAATTATATAATATTTATAATATAATTATAAATAATTATGTATAATATTTATAGTTTATATTTATAATATTTATAATATTATTTATAATTATGTTTATAATATATATATATATATATAATATTTATGTAATATTTACCTCTTCCCTGAGTGATTTGCCATGTTTAAATAAAAATATATATTTTAATCGGATTAACATTTTGCCAATACCAGCCAAGCACACTTGTGCTCTAAGAAAGAGAAAGCTTCAGGGAATGAGCAAAACAACCTGCGGTCTCCCTGTTATGATCGGGGTCGGGTGTACAGCATGCTCCTTTTGAGGAATGGGATGTAACAGGAAAAGAGCGACAGTGAGAGACAAGCTCCCTGAATTATTAATAAGCAGTGACGAACTGTTTAACAAACGTTGAACATTGAGATGCCACATATCAGGTTCCCATGTCTCCCAGGTTACAGCACACTGTCCCACTATACACACTAAACTGGGTATTAGACGACTACTAGATAAAATGTCTCTGACATCTAATTGCTTCAGATGCTAAAATCTCTGGGGGAAACAAATGCTTTGCTCTTCAACTGGTTTAACATTTAACCGTATTCTGTAACACAGTCCTTTATCACAACAGAACATTTTACTTACATAAAATCTAAAAAAAAAAAAAATTAAATGTTTAAATTAATGTTAAAATTAAAAACATTCATGTCGACGATAAAACCAAATAAGTAAGAAAAGCAAGGAAATAAGAAGTTTTTAAAAACCCATTTATTTTAAAATATTCTGTTAATGACATATTTCAAATGTGTCAATTTCATGAGAAATTACGTGACCAATAAAAACGACCAACAAGTTTTTACTCCTTAGACTAGGGAAGTTAATGCTAAAATGTATAAAACATATGTTTGTCTAAATTAGAATTACAGAAAGGCTACACCAGGAGCAATTACCACCGACCGGCCGTGGTACCTTCCTATTGAGGAAAAGGAACTGTGCATCACTAGAATTGTACACTGACTTGTCCAAACTCGGACCTTATCTACAAACATGCGTATTTCCAGTCCATTTGACAGTGCTGATGCTTGAGAACAACTACCATTACTGGCCATGAGAGGTAAAACAGCACAAAGCCACCATACTGAAGTTTGCTACTCTGAATAAATATGCTGTCAAGGGATTTCAGACATATGAAGCACTCCACTGGAGTATTGTGAAATGAAGCTCTCAATGATTCAACGACATTAAGTGAATGAGCAGCACAGGTGAGAGCAGAGCAAAGCATTCGGTGTCTTTTGAGTGCTCTGTGCGTATCACAAGCCTGGTTTGGTTTGTCAGTATCTAAAGCACACAAATAAAAGCAAAGACTAAATGTTGCACTTCAGTAACCACTTACATTGAAAGAGAAAACCTCACACAAGAGGAGTGGATCACCACCTGGTTAAATGACTAAGCAAGAACATGCTTCATAGATGGAAAAAAAGAAACCTTTCCCAGGGGAAAAGCCGCTGGAGCACTTGGATATAATGGCTTGGCTCTAACCAAAGTGCCAGGGAGCCGATTCCAAAATCTAACAATAGAGACGGTTGGGTAAGCTAATTAAAAACAGAACAATTACACACAGACACAAAGTGTTTTAGACAGTTTTTGTTACCTATCTTTGAGTGTAAAGTAAGTTAGAATAGTATGTAAATATAAAAGGAAAAAGGTCTGGTTTTTATATCTGCTCCCCAGGCTCACTGGAAAAAAGTGTTTGTGGCGACATTTCAGATAAATTAAAATGTATTAGCTCAACTGCATTTGAAAATAACGCAACACCAACACTAAATCGAACTGGTAGCGTTAACAAAACCAAAGTGAGATCTGCAGTAGAAAAGAAGTAACCATGGCATTTTAGCTTGCTTTCGAGCTTTTTAATAGTGATTCGTTTTTCGAGCCTGATCTCATGAAAGTTCGTACACTGTAAAAAACTTGTTGGTTTAACTTAAAAAAATTAATAACCTGGTTGCCTTAAAATTTTAAGTTCATTGAAATGGAAAGAAGGAGATTGATTTAATCATCAGAAACTCAAAATATTATGTTATCTGAACTACATAAATTGTCTAAGTTGATTTGACAATAGAAAAAATGTTGTGATAAATCATGAAAATATTTTTTTTACAGTACCAAGGGGTTTTCAGTGCATAGCATATGCACGCAAAAAAAAAAAATAATAATAATTTTTGGAGTATAAATGGCACGAGAAATCAAAATAATCAAAAGAGGCATGTATTTCCAACAAGCCTAGGTTGAATATTTTTATTAGGTTGAATTTTTCATCCATTCAAAGAAGGGAGGAGTGAGAATTGGTCTGTGACACATCCAAGAATAACTTCAAAAAATATTTCGTTTTCATTCTTTTTTTTTCTTTTTTTGATAAGGCAAGTCTATAAAATCACACGCAAAGCGTTTCATCTAAAGAACAATTCTGGGATGATTATAAGGCTTCAATTAAGAGCATAAGGAAAAAGAAATGGATATCCACCCTTGAGATCTAACATCTAGACAGGGAAATCACTCAGCAAAAGGGCTATTTCTCGCCTTTCCGACTGCGGCGTTTGCAGGAAACAGATTAATCGTGGTTTCCCCTAGACCAACAAAGAGTTCAGACCATACTTCTAATCTTAGAGTTTCAATGTCTTTAAAAAAAGGGTAGCAAATACACATTCATATTAAATAGCAATCATTTAACAAAATACCAAGTACATAATGATCCTCAAGCAATATGTGGTGGTCACGAGTGGTTTCAAATCCCCTCCAACTGAAACACACACCCTATTCTCTTGGCTTATTCTAATTAAATCAAACAGCTCCTCTCCCCCCATGTGTTGCCTCTGATCGGAGTCCAAGTGTTGATGGGCAACAGTATGAACAGACTCCCGCTCACTGGGTATGTCTTTCTTTTACTGCCTTATAACGTGTCTCACGCAGAGGCAGCACATGTGCCCTGCGCTCCTGACATCAGCTATGATCTGTGATGCAGGAAAAGAGGTTCCAGAAGTGTCATTTTATACTTTATTTGGTACTGATAAAGAATTGTATTAAAGATTTTGACGATAGATCTGGTTAATTCTTGTATATTTCAACCAGTGTAAATGTGATTTAAAAAAGAGAGGAATCACTGATGTCACATCACACAATTATGTATAATTAGATCTACACTAAGGTCTTTCAGCAATGTTGCTCATTAAAGCTGCTTCTCAACTGTCAAACAAATGTAAGAATATTTAAACAAGCTCATAACTGTTCTCTTACAGTATTAACTAAAAGTGTTGTGCAAGAAACCAGACTATGAAATTCAAATGAAATGTGTTACGATTCACAACACTGAATATCACCCAAGCGGCAACCTTCCAGTCTCTCTCTTGAATCCAACACGAAAGTGACTTATACTGCAATTCATGGACTGGCCACTAGAGGCAGGCTCCAAAAGAGAGTCAATTCCATATACCTCCCATGTTAATATGCTCAACTTTACAGCAGTACCTGTATATTTTTTAATTTGAAACATTCTAATTTTAATTTGACATTTTTTTTCCAGTCTATGCTATCACAGAGCTCTCCGTGTACATCAATGTTTTGAAATCATACGCGCTGAGACTGTCAACAATGTACATCACCATTTGTTCAAAACCACACCGAATCGAGCTCATGTCCAATCATGACTGACAGGCCAATGCCCAATGAACAGATGTTTCTTACAATACAAATAGCACTCATGAATGCATGGCACCCAAGTGAAACCACAATCTATTGAACATCGGTCTTTGCTTTGTTAATACGGTACAAGTGTCCGTCATAGACTGCCGTGAAGGACGCTTTGGCCATCTATGGCCTGTGCTTCCGCTGAATCCTACAAACAGATTTGTGCTGATTGAATAGGAGAACAGTGCTTTCGACATTTCATCCGCTAAAATATTGACAGGAGTAGCCAGTAAAGCGATATCAAATGAGCAGACGTGTTGTTCCGAATATCACTGATGTGTTTGTTTTTATTCTACAATTTAATTAACAAGAAGTTCCTATTGAGTAATTTACATTTCAGTCACAGTATTTCTAGTTACTTTATTATTTGTTGTACCACTAAAGAAGGATTTACTGTTGCGCGTCTCAAAGCAACACACAGTAGTAGCATTTGGTGAAAGGGTTAGTTCATCCAAAACCGGTCTTACCAGCTTGGAACGACATGAGGGTGAGTCATTAATGACATAATTTTCATTTTTGGGTGAACTAACCCTTTAACGAATCGATTTAGTGAATGATTCATATACTCATCATTTACAAAAACGCTTGCTGCCACCTGAAGGCGTAATGATATAATCTCCAGAAGGGTCACTAAAAAACCCCACCACTATAATACAGCGACACAATCATAGAAAAGTCACAGTTCTGTATTCTGTCTCATCAGTGCAGCAAAAAAAAAAAATGAGGGAAGTGGATTTTAAAGCAGTGCAGTCTTGAAGCAATCGCCACAGAACTCAACAGTGGGGTCCCATAGCAAAATTGGTAAGTTCTTACACATCTGCAGTCACGTAGCATCTACTTTCCAGTACTCAGTGCACACAACCCCAGTGCTACTGTCAGTCCCACCACAATATTACATGCCTTTCACACATGAGTGAGCGAACTGCTCTGTTCTCTTTTAACTACACACTCATGATACTTAATTACAGCCTGTGTAGTTTGATTGAGGGACCTAAATAATAGTCATGCTTTGATGCCGTGAGGTGCGTGCAGTTACGTTGAGTGCAGGCACATACTATAGCTACGCGTCCGGTAGCCGCAGTGACCGATAAAAGAGAGCAAAAAAAAAAAACTGGTAATCCAACAAAAACTCAAACATATGTCTCTTGTTAAAAATGGGAGTCTGTTTTTGGAGAATGCACGCCTCGCCGCTCAAGAAGAACCCGATCTACGCTTGATCATTTGCTGAGAACGTTTCAATTTACGTGCAAGGAATAGATAGCACTCGCTTATTCCATGTTTAGTGAAGATATGGCTCATTGTAGAATCAGAGACATACTTGGTAGGAACGATTCAATTTGCCAACAGTATCAGAAAACATCTTTGAACGTGGATGTTTAAAAATACCCACACTGCATTAGTTCAAAGTAGCCTAAATGATATGACTTTGGAGCTTAATGTTTTTAAGTTTGCCTTGTGCAAACTCAAGACATAATAATTGTCCATTTTTAGGCTATGATAGCCTGCGATAGGCTATGTTAATGTTTAATAAAGTGATTAATTAGCTACAGCAGGCCTAAATGTTGTGCAGCAAAAAAATAAAATAAGTATAGCCTACCTGTGTTGAATATACTTTAACAGGTAGGGTGAATTCAGATTGGTTGGGAGACTTTTTGTCATTGAGATGACTGGAAAAAAAATGTCTCAAGAATCAACCTGAATTCACCCATACAGTAAAACTCCACAACCAGCCTAACCACATTTAGCCCCACTCCCCTAATTGCACCCTGCCTGCGGAAATCCACCTGAACAGAACATCCAGAATGGACTAACTGGTTAATTAACTAAACCTAAATTAGGTTTAGATAATTTTTCTGTTTGTTTTTGCTGAGTTATGAGATACGTGTTGGTCAATTTAGGAAACATTAATTTTCTTGAGTCCTTAACGCATCCAAGCTGCACACTTTAACCAGCTGACATGAAATACGCTGACGAATAGGCTACAGTCACTCACTTCATCGGGGTATAAGAAAATGAATGAAACCACACTCTTGTATAGGCTACCACACAAAGAAGCGATTGGTTTTGCTCAAACAGAAATGTGAATGAATTAAATGATCAATAAAAATGTGGCTAAATCGTGCAGCCCCTCAACATTTTCTCTTGAGCAAACCCTTGAGGTGTCAGAATCAGTGTTAAGCAGACTGTCTTAAATCATAGTGAAAGATAGGATAACGACATTGATTCTTACATTCATCTGATCGAGCTCCGCCGCTGTCTGTGAGCATCCGTTGTCTCACTCAAATCCAATTTGTATGCAGATGTATCCAGCCCGTTCCCAGCCTCAAACGGATCGTTTTTGTTTTAAGATAAATACATCAGCCTTAAATCCATGGGAAAGAGATTAAATAGCCTACTCAAGCAGCTTCTCCTTGCTTTCGCCGGCAAATAATAGCCTATATAGCCTCTCAGGTGTGAGCGGGTCCGCATTCACTACTCCATTCACCAAACGGGATCAGGATATCATGCGATTGCCTCTGTGTGTTAATAGTAACGCGCACCTTCGTATAACGGTCACCTCAGCATCCAATACTGCATGGACTGGACGCTCTGTGGATACCCCGCACCTCCGCGAGTGAAATCCGACACCCACCTCAGGCCCGGCCTCTCTTAATTTGGGTTGCTAATATATTCGACACGTGGGGAGCGGTACAAAAGAGGGAGCAAAGAGGAGGACTAAGGACTAGACTAGTTCCTGTAGACTATAGTGCCACCATGCTCTACCTTGGAGAAGTGGCTTTAAGACAAAGAACCAGCTTCTAGACCTTGTAGTTTGATGGTTGTACCTATTATGTTTTTGCATAAAGACTACATTTGCATATGTGCACAATATATGTTCTCATTTATAATATAAAATTTTAAGGCTTATATATAAGATAAAACACCATTATTGTAAACATTCTAACATTCTTATTAATTAATTGGTAGATATTGAGCTGTCAAACGATTAATCGCGATTAATCGCATCCAAAATAAAAGTTTGTGTTTACATAATATATGTGGGTGCACGGTGTATAATTATTTTGTATATATATAAATACACACACATGCATGTATATTTCAAAAAATATCTTATTTATGTATAAAATATTTATATATATATAACATAAATTATAAATAAATCAATACAGTATATACATGAACATATTTCTTAAATATATACAAGCATGTGTGTGTATTTTTATATATAATAGAATTATACACAGTGCACCCACATATATTATGTAAACACAAACTTTTATTTTGGATGCGATTAATCACGATTAATCGTTTGACAGCTCTCTCTCTCTCTCTATATACACACACACACACACACACACACACACATATAGGAACATGTGAGGTTTGGGGTTGTGGGCGTACAAAAAAAATATATGAAATATGAATATGAAAGCCTATTCATTGATGGTCATAGATTGATGGTTGTTTTAATGATTTAGAATAAATTAGCATTGCATTATTCAATGTCTATGAGTGTATACATCAAAAAATGTCTACTAGACCTTGCTGGACATTATTTGTAGGGAGCATGGGCGTACACCCCGCAGACCGATGGAGTCTCAATGCACAGCAGTACCAGGAGAATCAGTGTGACAGCAAGGTCATTTATCAACCTGGGTTTCAGGTCAACCCCCCCTCCAACTGCACCCAAGCGTTAAGTAGAGAGATGGGTTGCTGCATGAATACAAACCTGCAGAAGAGAACACAGTCTTTCCTTGTTAAACGATTCAAATTTAAAGGTGCAATTTGTGTTCTAAATCCATGAGTCTTACTGTAAATATCACATTCATTGTTCTCCATTTTCTCCAGAGTTATAATCTGAATATTGCGCATAAATATTTAAGTCCTTTATAAACCTTGAGGTGAAATCAGCATTCAATCATCTTATATGTAAATTTCTTTGCAGTTCCATTCTGTTGTAAAAAAAAGACTTTATACCGCAAAACTTATGATACATGCTCCTAAGTGTTAGCAGATGGTGACGTTGCGTTTCTAGTGTGCGAGCGTTTGGGGAGAGGCTCCCCACAAGGTTTAGGACACACTTGGCCTCTGTTCATAACCTTCAGATATCAGCCTCATTCTCCGATTTTATGTCTAGATGCAATACAATTCAACCAATAGAGGCTCATGCTTTCCCAGCCTAAAACACACAAACTCAATTTAAATGTAATCTCACAGAGTTAAACCCACGCATGTGGAGCTGTAGCCTACTGTATATGTTGCGTTTGAAGTTTTTCCATTGCTGATTTCCCACCAATGCTGTTGCTATCTTTTGGAGAAATGGGACATGAGTACCTGAAACTTTGTGAAAGACTCCTGCTCAAGCCATCTTAATCTTTGAGCTTAATATTCCAGCTTTGGTGAGTCCAATCACAGTGAGGTCATTTTGTCATGGCTCATTTAGAGTTAATAAGGGTTTCTGTCTAAGGTGCCAGCGCCATTCATTCACACAGGCTGATTTTGCCTGTCCTAACAGACTTTTCACTGGCTTGGACCGAGACATTTTTGACGTGTGTGATACTTGAAATTGTGGACATTGTGGACATAGGAACACATTTTAGTAGCCTAACGTTATGTTTTTATGGACATATTTATTCAAACTCTGAATAATTTCCTCAACATTACCTCTCTAGCCAAAAGTCTGGTACAATTCTAGTTCACACTTTCTTCCCTAAAACATATAGGATGAGGTCACTCTCCATAATGTGAGGAGAGGAAATGATGTCTTTTTTCACAAAGTCATAACAGCCTTTACTGTTATTCTCTACAGTGGTCAGATATTGAACTTTAAGGACAATGAGAGTCTATCAAATTTCAGTGCATGTCAGAGAGATTGTAAGAGTTGAACACACATGAACAAGGTCGTAATTGTAAACGAGTGGGCTTTCTTTCCCCCTCCAAAAAATATCTACATGTACGTTTACACGACAAAAAGAGAAACGTATTTCCTTTGAATTTTTTCCATTCACAAGGATCCACAAAAAGTACTAAAAATTCAGCATTTTGCATGCCAGGCCAGTAGATGGCGATGTCACTTTGCAAAGAAACACTACACCAAGGGGGGTAATCCATCCGCCGGAAACTTAAGCCTCACGAGGATCGCCATTGTAGCTGAGTATCACCTGCAGAGACTCATGCACCGAAATTTTCATTCTTATTCAGTCTGGTTAGTACCGTTTACGTCAGAACCGTATTCACAGACTGATCTCATGAAGTAGCGTGTGTATGACACGCCAATTCATATTTCCATTTTTGGCGTGCTATCAAGACGCATAATCGCCTTTCAGCGTGTTTATGAACGCCGTTGACTTAACGTTATATAAATATATGAGTTACCTCAACCCCGTCCCTAAACCTAACCGTCACTGGGGTTAATGGCATTTATGACTGTTCCCTTACCATACTAGGTAAAAAAAAGATATGACTTACCTCAACCCCATCCCTAAACTTAACCGTCACTGGGGTTAATGGCATTTATGACTGGAGATTTGACTGCGTGTACGGACACGCGGAATGACGCGGATGTTAATGGCGTAGACATATACGCATACACGCGGATAGCTCAAAATGCGATAACACGCCACCTGACTCGAAAGTGGCGTGTATGTTTACGCGAAAGTCATGATGTCATGTTGGTATTCAGAACCTCCGTCCATATTTTCAAAAAGTTTTTGCCGGTGAAATCAAACGCACTGGCACTGATCTGTGATTGGTTTGTTAGCGCATTAGGTCTAACCCCCGGGTTTGAAAGGGTGGGAACTAGTGCTTGTAGTCTTTACAGAAATCCCCCTCTCTTACACTTCCTCCTACAATGACGTAAAATTACGATTTTTTTGCCTCATTGTAGGAGGAAGTGAAAAAGGTAAATAGCAGATTTCTCTCGTCTCAGGGGAAAATGAGAGAGTGTTGCACGACCATTCAATAGTATGACTGGATTTCCAGACTGATCTCATGAAATGGCGTATGTATGTATGACACGCCAATTCGTATTTCTATTTTTGGCGCGCTATCAACACGCACAATCGCTTTTCAGCACGTTTATGAATGCCGTTGACTTAACGTTACATTACTGTATATATAAATAAATGACCCACCCCAACCCCGTCCCTAAACCTACCCGTCACTGGGGTTAATAACATTTACGAGTCTTCCCCTACCATCCTAGGAAAAAAAATATCGCTCCCCAGACATAGATCTACATTTTGCTTCGTTTCGCTCGGACATTTAATGGCGTGTACATACACGCGGAATCACTCGGACATTTAACGGCGTAGACATACACGCATACACACGGATAGCTCAAAATGCGTATAGATAAGACGCCACTTGACTTGAAAGTGGCGTGTATGTTTACGCGAAAGTCATGATGCCATGTCGCGATTTCTAACAATGGAAATCTTAATGCACATGGGTGGAGTGTCCCTTTAAGCTCAAGTCAGAGAATAAGTTTATTTTTGAATGGCAAAATATAGTAAACTCAAGGCCTTTACTGTAGCGTCACCGCATCTGTATTCATTTACTTCTCAAAATCTATTAATGAATTTAATACGCACATTTAGAGTGTTTTTGAAACTTTGGAATGTCACCAGCTTCACAGTTTTTGACAAGTTCAATAAATTCAGTCTTTGACAGTTGTTTTTCATCAAATCCTGAAAGATTTATTTCAACACATCATCATGAAAACTTCAGCCAGGAAATCAGGAAAACATTGGTCTTATCTGTCACATCTAATTTGCTAATACTAAATCATCTCAAACTAAAAAAAGGTTAAGTTCTGATAGCTGCTTTCCAGCCTTTGTGCAAATTGATGTGATTTTGTGTGGATGTGTGTGTGTGAATATGCACATAAAAAGAATCAAATTCAAAGAAATGAGATCTTTGTTGGTGTTTTTTTACATTCTTATTGCTTAAGTTGGAAGAGATGATGTAATTAGGCCTGGGCTGTGTGTTTAAGCATGAGAAGATGTTCAAGGTCTGAAGGGAGTGAAGGAAACTGATATACAGAAGAGAAAGCACAAAGAGATGAAGCTTGCAAAGGAGCATGTTCAGAATCCAGAAATAATACTGTAGCAGTTAAATGTTATTCAATAGGCTTTTTATTGACACGTACAATGTCGATCAAATTTGCTGGGTTGAAAAAATGTAAAGATATTTGTTCCATTGTGCAGAGACTGACAGATTTGATTAAAATCACAGATCTCTTGAAGAAAAACTCATGGGAAGTTCTGTCAGTCCAAGATACACTACACTGCGGATGTTAATGCATTGACTTTGGATTTCATTTATATCCGTTTCTCACTCCTGTGCAGACATATTGATGGATAAGTAGTTAACTGCTGTATATTGTTGTGATTATAATCATATTTTAATGGTATTTTTGGTTTGAGGATCCAATGATATGAGATTTTTTCACATGTGGCAGAAGAATAACTTATGTATATGACATAATATCTAAAGTATAAACATCTGATATCTCTCTCTTTCTCTCTCTCTGCAATCTATTTTCACTTGTGATGTATTATAACAATTTAAAATAGTTTGTATTTTAACATATTCTAAAATGTAATTTTTTTACATAAAGTTGAAGTCTTCAGTGTCAATTTTTTTCTAATATGCGGATTTGGTGCTCAAGAAACATTTCTTATTATTATCAATATAGATAATGATTTTTTTGACACATTTTTTTTTAGGATTCTTTAATGAATAGAATGCAAGAACAACAAAAAAATGTATTTGAAAGATTTATTTTTTTATAATGTATTTTGTCTTTAATGCTAAATTCTTGCTAAATAAAAGTATTGATTTATTTAAAAATGGTAATGTATACAGTGCATATAACAGAATCCTAATATTGAAAGTGTAACAGTGTTAAATTAATGAAGCGTTTCATAAGCAAGTCTTTGAAATCACTGTTTTGCCCTGTATTGTATGTCAAACCCGCCTTTTTGAAAACAGGAAGTGCAAAATCCTGAGAACTTCCTATGAGTTATTTTACTTTATGTCCAACAGAGTGCATGGGGAGAGCAACATGGCCACCTCTGCCAAGGCGACAAACCTCACCGTCAGCTTCCTTCCTTGTGGTGCCCTGACTGTGAAAAGCATCGTGGGAAAGAAAGAAACTCTTGACAACACTTGGCCTTTCCTCTGCATTGTGCCTAGTCACTCAACATTACGCTAAAACAAGCACCACATCTTTTTAGACTGGCAAATTATTCTGTATGTTTGTGCATGTTCAGTAGTATGTGCGTGAGAAATGTGTGTCGATGGCGTGGCATGATTATGGATTGTGTGTCAGCAAAGAGGTGGATGTGTGTATAATGAACACAAAGACTGCATGCAGTTTTGGCATCATATGCTAAAAGTTCACCCTTCCAGTATTGTGTTGCTGTTTTCTTATCAGCATTAATCGCTTCTAATCAGTCCAAGAGTGAAACAGAACACTTTAAGAAGCAGATCCAGACTCTAAAAGGTCCTGCAAGGTCACACGCAGGGGTCATTTCCATGGGCCCTCGTTTCCCCCCTTTTATGAGCCTATTCTTTCCATTATGGATTTAAATTAAATTTTAGTATCTACTGAAAAATCATTGGTAAAGACATCCTCATCCACATCTCAGCTTCGACACGTTAAAAATGACGTATGACTAAAAAAAGGAAGGAAGGGAAGGTCAAGTGCAAGAAAATACGCAAATGGATATCTCACCTGCTTCCTGTTTATTGTTATGCAGATTGTTGTGCCTCGGTGATAAAGATGTTTGTCCTTCGACCCCAAGAATGGTGGAAATGATTCTGGTACAGCTTCCGTTCATGCAGGAGGCCAAATCATTCAGCTCATCCATTTCCGACAGTAGTGCCCGACTTTTGAACTTCAGGAAGGATGTGTGAACCACGTCTCAGTGAGAGTATCTGTTCGGCCGGAAAACTTGAAACACAGTGGAGAACGTTTGTGTTGGACAGCACATGGAGGGTTTTGTCTATCTTGCACATGGACAAATAAAATTCGTACAGAGAAGTGATTCTAAAGCTGCTTTATAGTACCATTTAAATGGTTAGTTCAACCAAAAATTATTTATAAATAAAAATTCTGTCATCGTTTACTCATACTCATGTTGTTCCAAATCCATAAGACTTTAATTCATCTTTGGAACACAGATTAAGATATTTTTAATGAAATCGGAGAGATTTCTGTCCCTCCATTGACAGTCAAAGCAACTACCACTTTGACGTTTAAAAAAAAGTTCATAAAGAGATCATAAAACGAATCCATGTGAATTGAGTGGTTTAGTCCAAATTTTCTAAAGAGACATAACCGCTTTATATGATGAACAGGCTTAATTTAGGCTTTTATTGACATATAAACATTCATCAACGAACACATCAGTTGTGGTAAATGGAAACTCAAGCATGTTCGCTTGACCTGCAAGAACCAATGAGGTTCGCGTGTGTTACGTGTTTGAGCTTCATCAAAAACCAATGAGGTTTTTTGCCAAACAGATTCAAAAGATTCAAGTCACTGAAACGAATCAAAATCGCATCCCCACAACTTATTTACAAGTCTATTGCACTCACAACTAACTATGTAAATATGTAATGACAACGACCAATTATTTAAAAAATTCAATAAATCAGTATTTTGGGATAAGCATTCTTGTGGGAACAATCAAAAGTCCATTAAACACCGCATGCCAAAACAATGTGAAACTTGAAATGGTGCTGGATTTAGATCAAGAACAATTTTGAAAATGTGAAAACTCACCCGTCTGCTGGACTCCAGAGTGACTTGGTTCCCGAAACAGGTCAAATATAAGGACACATCAATTATGAGATTGACATTGCTCATCTGTCTTTTCAGAAGAATGCAAGAAATGGAGCAATTGTCCAAAGTAGTCTGATTTACAGAGAACACAGTCCTGATAAAATGTACCACAATGCACTGGAATTGCTTTTTGTTTGCCAAATCTACAAATGTGTTTTTTTCTTATTCAAACTGAAATATATTTATGAATCAGGGAACATATAAGAATGTTATACAAGCGGTTCACACAGAAGAAAAGGGTCTAAAGCTATGACACAAAAGATCAAAATACTATGTTATGCAATGGTGAGTTTACAGTAAAACAGGTGCAATCAGCCAAAACGAAGTGTCTCAAAAAAACATGTCTCTTCACAGTGTACAGTGAGATCCAGTTAAAGTGCTCAGACTGCAACAGATGTTTACTTTTGTTTCATCATTCAAGTACACCCTTGACAGAAGAGATTTGTAATACAGTAAATTAGGGTGGATGGAAAAGAATGTAAATAGGCCATCCATTGTAGATACAGTAAGATCTCCTCAGTTATGTCAATGGATTTTCTGCCTCATTCAGAACAATCAGACCAAATATTTGGACAAATGCATTAGCTAATAATGCTCAAGCTTTGACCTCCAAAATATATTCATAAAGGACCTTTCTTGACTACGTACATTTGTTCAGTTATTTTACGCATTTGGAAAACTTGTAGCTCTGGGAAACGATTCCCATCATGTCTTTCGTTTACCAATGTATCTTCGCGAACTCTGGGAAAATGCATAAAATGGAAGCAAAATAGCAACAAAGCTATTAACATTAGCCTGGATATTCTCACAACAGATTCTAAATTAATTTTCCTGTCACAGTTTGTCCTCAACAGAACCTAATATTGCAGCTAACATCTGTGAACACGCAGCCGTTAAATTCAGTTCAAATACAACCACTGGTTGGCTGCGCTTCTCTATGATTGTCCGAGGTTACAGTACATTTTGGTCCCGGTTCTTGGCACCCATGGAACAAATACAACCAGCCATTATATTTCTATAAGTCTAATAATTATAATCTTTGTTCCCACATCAGTGAAGATGAAGAGTGTTTGGTGAGCTTAACTGTGGAAGAGTGTGAGTCTGCTTGTTGGCTTCTACATGAGCAGGCGAGAGTCAAAAGTCGCATTGATACACCACTGCGTTTCCCATCACTAGACACAGATAGCCCAGGATGGAAAAGCAAGGTAGTGGTTTAATATTTGGGAGATCTGCTGTACCGCTTAGAGGTTGGCTAGCCGTCCACATCACAGGGACCTCTGATTTGCGGCCTCTGTAATTATCATGCAGTGGACTATTTCAGTGATATTCGACTATGTATTAGACCAAAAACCACGTAAGATCGGGTTTCTATGGCAAGGCTGGAAGTCTCTGGCAAAAAATAACAAACAAAGAGAGCCCGATCAAGATTAAACGTGACTGTTGGAGACCCATGGCAACGTTGAGGCTCATAAGAGTTTGGTCAAACAGTGCACTCTGGGAGAAGCACACCCTGCTTTTATATTCAGCTTTGGATGTTCATTGTCAAACTTAAAAATGGTATCAGAACTATAGATTAGTGCAAAATACATTTTTTGCTTTTTAAAGGGATAGTTCACTTTGAAATTCATTTTTGATATGTTTTAGCTTACCTAATTATATAATGCAGGTCTATGAGGTAAAACGAACAGTATTTATATAGTTTTTACCTCTTGTTAACAGCCGTCGATCTGATCTGAATCAGATGTTCAACTGAACCGAACTGAACCGTCTCCAAAGTTACGCCGGAAGTGATCTCTCGCGCGTCCTTTAAAATATGACTAAGAAATAACTAACATGAAGACTCACAAGAAATATAATTCTTACAATTCATAAATTCAATATTCAGAATTAAATAAATAAGAATTAAAAGGTAAGGTAGGCAATGTTTTTCATAAACAATGTTGTTTTTGAAACAAGGATGTGAAACGAAGATGTTTCTGAATGGTTAGTGGATTTATTAAGTTGTTGTGGAGTTACTTTACAATGATTTATCTCATCGACTTAACTTTTACACAGCTCTGTGAGGTCTTTATAAGACAGCTGAGACATTTTTGGTCAAATAGTGTTCTGTGCTCGTCTGTGCAGCTTGAACTTTTGCCATTGCGTTAGAACTGGTTACACTGTTGTCGCTTGCGAAAACCAAATGGCGGCACCGTGGGTGGAAAAGTGCAGGTTAAGGGACGGTAATATTATAATAAAATCCCCTTCCTACATCAGAAGGTGAGTGAAATCTGATCTGCTTTTTTTTTTTACATGCTTTCATTGAAAGACTTACCAAAACAAAGTTACTGGGTTGAAAAAGTTACTTTTCACTTTTTCTGGATTGGTAGATGCACCAGAGACCCGATTGTAGCAATTAAACACGAAAAAGTCAGATTTTCATGATATTTCCCCTTTAATTATATATGTATACATATATGTATATGTTAAAATTATTGGCCTATATGAGACACGTTTTACTTTTCAAAACGTTTTACTCAAAATTTGGTCATTTGGTCATGTTTTTTCATGGTCATGTCTAAAAATAACATGACGCCCCTGTCATGGTGCAATAATCACAGGGAGCAGATGCGAGTGAACAGGGATTTATTGAAACTCAGTCCAATGCAGTAAGCCAGAAACAAGGTGACGCAGGGACTTCGACGGTCAACCAGATGATGTGAAGACAGACGGTGAAATCCACAGGACACGGGAACAATACTCAATACACGATCGACACTTCACGGAGGACGAGACGATCAGGAACACAGGGACCAGGAACAGAGACACACCAACACCAAACAACGATCTGACAAAGATGAGAGAACAGTGGTGAGTATATATGCACGGTGGTGATCGACTGCAGCTGGTGATGATTGATGATGAGCAGCTGGAGTGGATCAGGTAATGCCACACAGACACGCCCCTCACACACGTGCATTCATACAACAACATAAACACGAGACTAGAAGGAAACAGAGGAACTGTCCACCGTGACAGTACCCCTCTCCCTAAGAACGCCTCCTGGCGTTCTCAGACTCCCTTACCTGTCGATTGTAATCATCGATAAGAGAGTGATCCAGAATGTCTCTAGCAGGAACCCAACTTCTCTCCTCCGGACCGTAACCTTCCCAGTCCACCAAGTACTGGAATCCGCGTCCCCTCCGTCTAGAATCCAGAATGCGATTGACCGAATAGGATGGTTCCCCATCTACGAGTCGCGGCGGTGGAGGAACCGGGACTGGCGGATTAATGCGAGCATAAAACACGGGCTTGACTTTGGATACATGGAACACGGGATGAATTCTCTTGTACGCAAGAGGAAGTTGAAGGCGGACTGCCACCGGACTAACGATCTTGGTGACAGCAAATGGGCCAATAAATTTGGGAGCAAGTTTATTCGAGACGGATCGGAGAGGAATGTTCTTGGTAGAAAGCCACACTTTGGAACCGACGACGTATACGGGAGGCTTCCGCCGGTGGCGATCGGCTTTGGCCTTGGTGCGCGCTCCCACTTGGAGTAGAGTCTCACGGGCTCTAGTCCAAGTGCGATGACACCTCTGGATGAAGGCGTGGGCGGAGGGGACCGCGACTTCGGATTCCAGACTGGGAAAGATTGGTGGCTGGTAACCTACACTACACTCAAACGGAGATAGGCCCGTAGATGACACTGGTAACGTATTGTGGGCGTACTCCACCATTGACAGTTGCTGACTCCAAGAGGAAGGGTTCTTGGAAACCATACACCGCAACGTTCTTTCCACATCTTGGTTGGCTCTCTCAGTTTGACCATTGCTCTGGGGGTGAAACCCAGAGGACAGACTAACAGTCGCCCCCAGTAATTTACAAAATTCTCGCCAAAATTTGGACACAAATTGGGGACCCCTGTCGGAAACCACGTCCATCGGGAGGCCATGTAACCGAAAGACGTGATCTACGATCGTAACCGCTGTTTCCTTAGCTGAAGGTAATTTGGGTAAGGGGATGAAATGTGCTGCCTTCGAGAATCGGTCCACCACAGTTAAAATCACTGTGTTACCCTGAGAGGGTGGGAGGGCGGTAATGAAATCTAGAGCGATATGGGACCAGGGTCTCGAAGGCACCGGCAGCGGTTGAAGTAACCCATCTGGAGGTTGATTGGAAGACTTACCAATAGCACAAACTGAACAAGCCAAAACAAAATCGTGAATGTCGCGAGCCATACGTGGCCACCAAAACCGTTGCTTGACTGAAAAACCAGTGCGAGTAACTCCTGGATGACAGGCTACGTTGGAACTGTGACCCCACTGGATAACGTCAGACCGTAATCCCTCCGGCACAAACAGACGATTCGGTGGGCAACCGGGCGGAGGCGTTACCCCTTCTAAGGCTCTCTTGACCTTCGCTTCGATCTCCCATGTGAGTGTTGAAACGAATATGGTTTCGGGTAAAATACACTCGGGAGTAGACGGGCGATCGGAAAAATCAAATATGCGAGATAAAGCGTCCGGTTTGATGTTCTTGGAACCCGGACGGTAGGAGAGAGTGAAATCAAAACGACCGAAAAAAAGTGCCCACCGAGCCTGCCTGGAGTTCAATCTTTTGGCAGTTCTAATGTATTCAAGGTTCTTGTGATCGGTCCAGACGATAAAAGGTACCCCCGACCCTTCTAACCAGTGGCGCCACTCTTCCAACGCCAACTTGACTGCCAACAACTCTCTGTTACCAATGTCATAATTGCGTTCGGCTGGAGATAAACGATGTGAAAAAAACGCGCAAGGATGCATCTTGTCGTCCACAGGTGAACGCTGGGATAACACCGCTCCTACTCCCACCTCTGATGCGTCGACCTCCACCACGAACTGACGTGATGAATCAGGGGTTATTAAGATTGGAGCTGAAACAAAGCGGCTTTTCAGTTTAGCGAACACAGCCTCGGCTGAGTCGGACCACCTGAACGCAGTTCGGGGGGAGGTCAAGGCAGTCAGAGGCGCGACTAGCTGGCTGAAATTGCGAATGAAACGCCGGTAAAAATTGGCGAACCCCAGAAACCTCAACAGGGCCTTGCGTGAATCTGGGCTTGGCCAATCCACCACAGCCTTGATCTTCTCAGGGTCCATCCGCATCCCCTCGGACGACACGATGTATCCTAGAAAGGGAACAGACTGTGCATGAAAATCGCATTTCTCCGCCTTGACAAAAAGCCCATTCTCTAGCAGCCTCTGAAGCACTCGACGGACGTGCTGCACATGTTCCTGGAGAGACGAAGAAAAAATCAATATGTCGTCCAGGTAGACATAAATGAATTGGTCGATCATGTCTCGCAGCACGTCATTGACCAATGCCTGGAAAACTGCTGGGGAGTTGGACAATCCGAACGGCATGACCAAATATTCAAAGTGCCCCCTAGGGGTGTTAAAAGCAGTTTTCCATTCATCACCCTCCCTGATGCGAACCAAATGATATGCATTACGTAAGTCCAATTTCGTGAAAATGGATGCTCCCTGCAACCTCTCGAAGGCTGAAGACATCAACGGCAAAGGATAAGTATTCTTTACCGTGATGTTATTCAACCCTCGGTAATCAATGCAAGGTCGCAGCGATCCATCCTTCTTCCCCACAAAAAAGAACCCCGCCCCCGCTGGAGAAGAGGAAGGGCGAATGAACTTGGCTGCTAGAGAATCAGAAATATATTTCTCCATAGCCTCTCTTTCAGGAATCGAAAGTGAAAATAACTTGCCTTTAGGCGGAGACTTACCTGGCAGTAAATCTATCGCACAGTCATAGGGACGATGCGGAGGGAGAGAAGCAGCACGAGACTTACTGAACACTTCCTTCAGGTCCAGATACTCCGCGGGCACGTTAGACAAATCCCCCGCCTCCTCCTGTAACACAGAAACAGGTACAGACGAACAAGCAGACACAAGACAAGACTTATGACATTCCTTATTCCACTCCAGCACAGCTTTATGAATCCAGTCCACACGGGGGTTGTGTTTGATGAGCCAAGGATGTCCAAGAACAACGGGTGCCAGGGGTGAGTCCAAAATCAGAAAAGAAATAGTCTCGGTGTGGTTGCCAGAGGTGATGAGAGTGATATCTTCGGTTCTGTGTGAGATGGTGGGGAGTTCTTGGCCATTTAATGCGTGCACAGAAATCCGGTGATCGAGGGAACGGAGGGGAATTTGAAAAGTGCGTGCAAAATTAAAATCCATAAAATTACCTTCCGCCCCGGAGTCCAGTAGTGCAAGACAGTCGTGTTGATTAGTTGACCATCTCAGTCTTACCGAGAGGAGAGTGGAAGTAGATGTTGCTGATGAGGTCTTCCTGGCGGAGATCCCACCCGACAGTAGCCTCACGTTTACTGTCGGGCTTGGCCTTTTACCGGGCAGCTGTAAGCATAATGACCAGTCCCTCCGCAATACAGGCAAAGGCCCTGGGACCTCCGCCTCTCCCTCTCCTCCCGGGAAAGCCGAGCTCGACCCACCTGCATAGGCTCGTGATCGTTGACGGGGCTGACCACGTCCCTGCCGCTGGATCGCTGGACGTCCATCTCTCCGAACGTACGGGTGGAAGTTGTTCTGCGCTCGACTCTGGACAGTCGAGCGTCCACCCGTAAGGCGAGGTCAATCAGGCCGTTGAGAGTCGTGGGGAGATCCAGGGCGTAGATCTCCTTCTGGACGTGGTCAGCCAGCCCATGCAGGAACATGTCCCACTGCGCCTCCTCGTTCCAGCCACACTCCGCTGCCAGGGTCCTGAACTCGATTGAGAACTCCGATACTGAACGTCTTCCTTGGCGAAGTTCCGCCAACGTTCTGGCCGCCTCTCTTCCTGATACTGACCTGTCGAACACTTTCTTCATCTCGTTCGACAGGTCCTGGAACGAGGCACAGCATGGGTTCTGGTTCTCCCACACCGCCGTTCCCCAGAGTGCCGCTCTCCCAGTCAATAAAGTCAGTACAAATGCAACCTTGGTCTGTTCGTTGGAAAAAGTGCGTGGCTGCAAGGCAAAATGCATAGAACACCGGTTTAGAAATGCTCTGCAAAATGAAGGCTCACCCGAATATGCTTCTGGTACCGGCAAACGGGGTTCCGACTGGGAGGGGCTTCCCGATGGTGCGAGAGGAACGGCAGGTGTGGGGGGCGCAGCGGGGACACGTAGGCGCTGGATCTGCTGGGTGAGCTCGGACACCTGCGTCACCAAAGCTTGAACTGCGCGACCCGTGTCGCCGATCTCCTTCTCCTGAGAGTTCATTCTCTGAATGCTGTGATGTACGAACTCCTCGATGGATGTGGCTGCCGCACTCGCTGCTCCCATTTGACGGTCAGATCGTTCTGTCATGGTGCAATAATCACAGGGAGCAGATGCGAGTGAACAGGGATTTATTGAAACTCAGTCCAATGCAGTAAGCCAGAAACAAGGTGACGCAGGGACTTCGACGGTCAACCAGATGATGTGAAGACAGACGGTGAAATCCACAGGACACGGGAACAATACTCAATACACGATCGACACTTCACGGAGGACGAGACGATCAGGAACACAGGGACCAGGAACAGAGACACACCAACACCAAACAACGATCTGACAAAGATGAGAGAACAGTGGTGAGTATATATGCACGGTGGTGATCGACTGCAGCTGGTGATGATTGATGATGAGCAGCTGGAGTGGATCAGGTAATGCCACACAGACACGCCCCTCACACACGTGCATTCATACAACAACATAAACACGAGACTAGAAGGAAACAGAGGAACTGTCCACCGTGACAGCCCCTGGTAAAATCCTCAAAGTCGTCAGGGTTTTAAATCAAATTTCCAAACTCATTGCCACAGAACATGACTAAACCAATACAAACACTATGAGATACTCTTGAATATTTCTCATTGTGAGCAAAGAGCAGCAAGCTGAATTATTTAATGCGGTCAACATGCAAGATCAATCCTGATTCATTTCTAAGCACCAGATGCCTCTTGCAGTGAAAGAAGAACAAATAATCTGTGTTAAAATATCCTTCCTTTTAAATAATATTCACAGCATTATCAACTCCATAGATGGGGGTTTCTAACATCTGGTGTCCGTCTGTCACTTAGTGAAAGACAGAGGTCCACTGAAAGTGATTGAAAAGCCTAATTTTGTGCATTTTGCAGATCTAAAACCCAGAAGAAAATTAGTATAGCAGTTTTAAGTTGTTTCATAAATGAAAAAATAACAGAAATGACCTCTGAAAATTCATACCTAAAATTTGAATTTTGAAATGGTTGTCTGCTTTAAAATTGGCAGGGAAGTTGCGATAGTCTTTTCTTCTTCCCTATTCATATTTTCATCTATCCCAGAGAAACGGCTTCTTGAACAAAAAAAAAAGTAGGACGGGACATGAATTGATTGGATGGTTGTGGTTTTCATCATAGCAGGTGTGAAGGACATTCACCACGTTACCTTGAACTGACCTGACGTTCTGCTAAAGTTGTGTAGGTCACTTACACAACTCACAAAGATCACCTGCAGCTCCGAATCTCTTCATTTTCTCTCCCTCTGTGAAAGGAGCATTGAACAAAAAGAAAAAAAAGAAAGAAAAGTGTTAGAAACATGGAATGAGGAAGTTGTGCTTTATATTAACACGCTGTGTAATTAAATATGGGCAGCATATGGATGAACGGGGCTGTGCAGAACTTTCCTCATCCATGCGTCTGGATGTTCTGTAATGTTGTTTCTGTAATGTTATAATGATAAAATTAATGTAAGGACATATAACGCATATTATTCACAAAGTTTTACACATCTCCTACCCTCTGCATGTTCATTTATTAAATATTAGGTCAAGCTTCTAATAAGAATGTAGTACTATTTTGGTTTACTACTTTCAACTTTCAACCTTACAAAGCACAGAATTTTGCAAAAACAGCAGAAAAAAAACGCAGCAAATCGAACCTGATCCGATTATTATTTTTTTTTATTACGAACGAAAGTTTTGGAGAGCGTGATTGACACAACGTGAGATGGTATTTATTTTTTAACGTGAACATTTCAATATTTCGGACGCGAATTTCGGACTGTGCAAGGACCTTTACTTGCGTAATGTGGTTCTATAGCTTAAACGTTAGCTGGCAGCCTTGCATTTATCTAGTTTCTAGTTACATTGATTCATCTTTTCTGGCAGAATTCCGTTGAAAATAAAATGAATCCACTACTCTCATGTCATCAGAGGCTGGCTAAGACTCTAAATAGTGTTCTGTGCTCGTCTGTGCAGCCAGCGAGAGAACAGTTTGCATAACTTTTGCCATTGCATTACGAACTGGTTACACTGTTGTAAACCAAACGGTAGCCCCTTGGGTGGAAACGTGCAGATTAAGGGACGGTAATATCATGTCAGTAGGGAAGCAAAATCTGATTGGCTTATTTTTTGACATGATGCTTGCAATGAAAGGTTTACCAAAGCAAAGTTACTGGGTTGTCACTTTTCACATTCTCTGTGTTGCTAGATGCCCCGGAACCGATTATAGCACTTAAACACAGACAAAGTCAATTTTCATGATATGTCCCCTTCAACAATAACAGCACCATTCTGTGTCTGTGTGGATTCATGTGCTGGAAATAATGAAAAATGTTTTGACATGTTTGATTTGAACGTAATGGCTCACAGCTGTCAGATAAAAGGTTCGAGATGTAAAACTTGGATCTGACGATGATATCCACTCTTGAAACATGAATTAAACCCACAAGCCAGTATGAAACGAATTTCCTCTGTACCCAGTTATTTATTATGATTTGTATTTCAGAATAAATTTCACATATTTCTAAATATTATACACAAAACTACAATTTCCGCATAAAAATATTCCGATTTTTTTGGGTGATGCACCACAGATCCCATAAAAACCATAAAGGTGGCCATTTTATGAGTCCCATGGTTTCACAGACTTATGATGTGGCAACAAGACATAAAATATAGAACACACACATTGGCCCACCTGGTACTTTATCCATGGTGTGTGCGTCGGGGACAACAAAGGCATAAAACACCACATACTTTCACACAGACCAGATTTAACATTGTATAAAACCCCATGTAAGCCATTCTGAATGCAATTTCAAATCTACCACAGAACTTTAAAGTTGCTTCATAATGTAGATGTACGTTCTTCCAGTAAAGTTAATAGAATGTTCTTTCAGAGTTATCTGGCCTTTAATTATGGTCTTCTTATTACAGAAACGTAGCCTAATCATTAAATCGACTGCATGTTGCTTAAAGGGTTAGTTCACCCAAAAATGAAAATTCTGTCAGTATTTACTCACCCTCATGTTGTTCCAAACCTCTATGTGTTTATTTGTTCTGCTGAACACAAAGGAAGATATTTGGAAGAATGTTTTAATCAAACAGATCTCATTCCCCATTGACTACCATAGTAGGAAAAAATACATATGGTAGTCAATGGGGAATGAGATCTGTTTGATTAAAACGTTCTTCCAAATATCTTCCTTTGTGTATAGCAGAACAAATAAACACATAGAGGTTTGGAACAACACGAGGGTGAGTAAATAGTGACAGAATTTTCATTTTTGGGTGAACTAACCCTTTAAATAATAATAATAACAATTAGTTACCTGTTAAATTACCATTTAAGAGACATTTCTCACGTTTTCTTTGAATGCTGTGAATGCGTCTTGCTGAAACAGGTCTAGAGAACCTATGTTGTTTTTCATTGCACTGCACACTGCATCTCAAGTTGCAACTCACATTTGGAAAATAATGTTATTAACCGATACACTCAAGAACGCGAAAAAAAAAATATTCAAGAAGAAAAAAAAAACATTCACCCACGAAATAATTATTGTCCGTGATGTCACAGGTGCTACCAATAGAGTTTAACTTGTTCCTTTAAACTATTAAGAACTTTGAAATTGATTTTGTAAAAATAGACTTGACTTAAAACATAAAAAGTGAATACTAAACTCAAAATAAGCATTTGATCTGTTTGCGTGGCTCTGTGGTCGTTTGTTTGTGGTGGGGGGGCTGCAGTTTTTAGGGAGGGACAGGAAAAGCAGCCGAGAGAGGAAGCCAAAAAGCGTTCAAGTATTGAGCCAAAATCTGAAGGATAATCTATTTGGCTCTGCTAAAAAGTGTCTGTGGTTGAAACTCTTAATTTTGAGATCATTTTGGGTTGAAAATAAAAACACCCCAAGGACTGCAAGTTCAGAGGGGTAGTTTAAGCAATCAATCCCATGTTTCATCTCAGTGTACAGTGTGAGAAATTACCACAGCGACCCACAGGTGGTTCCCATTTTAGTGTCTAGATCCGACTCTCCGTGGTCCCTTCCACTCCTTTCATTTGTCTATCTCTCCTCTAATGCCATCATGTTTTCTGAGAGATTAAAAGCAATGACGTGGATTGATGAGGTAATTGATGTAAATGGTATAACTCTAAAATAAAATAAAAAACATAAGTACACAGCTAAACGGTAATTTAGGGACATGTTTAGCCATATATACAGTGCCTTGCATCCAACAGTTTTCATACTCATTCATTTTCTCGCATTTTGCTATGTTGCTGCCTTAAGTTAAATTACTTTAGGTTACTTATTAGAGATGCGCGGATGGGCTATTATTTCATCCGCAACCGCTTCACTAAACTCGTTATCCTTCCACCATCCATCCGTGCATCCATGCATTGGCCATGCATCTCAAATAACAGCAACATTGTCACATTTAGCTTCAAACAATGTTTAAAAAACTGGTATGAATTTTTGACGGTCACTTTTTAACATATTTGTCAACTTGGAGATATTAAGTTGGCTGGCATGTGGCTGTCATGAACATAAACTGCTTTGCACTTCCTTCTATTCTATTACCTTCTATTTCCTTTGTTTTTAATTCTCCTTTTTTGAGTTTGTCACGTACCTCATACGGGTTTGTCCCATACCTTTAAGAAGCTTTTATCCAAAGCGACTTATAATTGTTATATATGTTAGAGGTCGCATGCCTCTGGAGCAACTAGGGGTTAAGTGTCTTGCTCAGGGACACATTGGTGTCTCACAGTGGATTCGAACAGGGTCTCTCACACCAAAGGCATGTGTCTTATCCACTGTGCCATCACCACCCCAGTGCTTACCGTTTTAACACAATCCTGCTAAACAATATCTTTAACAATATACCACTCTGCTCATGTTAATATTAATATATTCGCCAAGGAACATTCAGGTAAGATGACGTAACATATGAACAGCCTTATTGTACCGTTTTGACTTCTTTGCTCGCTGTTTTGCTATTATTCTCGTGCACGGACTCGTTCACTAAGCTAAACAGCCCATCACCGACGGCCCAACGCCAATTCAACATGTCGAAATGGCCGAAACAAAGCAGACGAGGACCAATTTCAGCCGACGGCACGAAACCGTGCAGAACACACCGAGGAAACTTAGTCGGCTGACGCACAAAAACTGCCTGGCCCGACGGCCGACCGTTGGCTTGGTGTGTTCCGGGCTTAAGAAAACTGGTATAACTGAGAGTTAAAAAGACAATTTCATGAGATAAGTCATAATTATGGTATAAAAAGTCAAAATTATATAGCATAATTTATAAGTATGACACAAAAAGCAAATAAAATTGTCATATTTATATCATATTTACACTGTAAAAAAATATTTTCAAGATTTGTTATCACAACATATTTTCTTATGTCAAATCAACTTTATAATACTTTATTTAGTTGAGATAACTTATTATTTTGAGTTTCTGATGATTAAATCCATTGTATTAACTCACTTTTTCCAGTTCAATCAACATAAAATTGTAAGGCAACCCAGGTTAATTACTTTTTTAAGTTAAACCAACAATATTTTTTACAGTGTAGTAATCCCAACATTTTTTCTTTTGTCAAATCAACTTAAATAATTTATTTAGTTCAGATAACATATAATTTTGAGTTTCTGATGATTAAATCATTCTCCTACATTGTATTAACTCACTTTTTCCAGTTCAATGAACTTAAAATTTTTAGGCAACCAGGTTACTTACTTTTTTAAGTTAAACCATCAATATTTTTTTTTTACAGTGTACAGTTCATTAAATCATAATTAAAAATGTTGTATTTATTTATTAATTAAAATGAATTATTTTGCTAATCTAATTTAGAGGTCAGTAAACACAACAGCAAGCAACTATCAATGGATGTTACAATGGTTCTGAACAACGATACAGTATCTGTCATCACTGTAAAATCATTCACAGCACCCCTGCAAATTTACACCTTGAACGGGTTTAAATGACCTCACAACATGTGCTGAACTGCAATTACTCAACAGAAAGCATACATTTTAAAGGCACTCAGAGTGTTGCATGAAGTGTTTGTGAGTTGGCTCTGACAAGAGCACTGACCTGGCCCCGTACCCAACAGAAAGAGAGGGAGACTGCAAAAGGAGGTTGTGAAGGACACCAGCATGGGAAATGGGGAGAATCTTGGCATGACTGAGAGTGTTTCGCCTGAGATGCCAGAAAAGCTTGTGAGGAAAGCCAGCTCTCAATCACCTCTGCGCTATACTCTCTCCCACATCTCTCATTCTTCCTCTCGCTTTCTCTTTCGGTCTCTCTCTCGCTCATGGCAAGAGCCCCGGGCTGAGGTTTGATTGATGCCTGTCTGCAGCTCGAGTGAGAGGACTAAAGAACCAGCACACAGTAGGGAGCGCAGCCACCTTGCCAAAACCGAGTCCTTTGA
Source organism: Pimephales promelas (assembly GCF_016745375.1). The sequence continues at coordinate 555,237 of NW_024121142.1, forward strand.
TTCTGAAGAACGAGTGAACTTCAGTCTGGCAGAACTGAAGGTGTTCCTTTAGCACACCAGCAAATGAGATCGCACACACTCAAAGACTGTAACTTCATAGTAAAAGAAGCCTCACTCAGCCCCATAAAAGCACATTAATTGGACCAGGTGACCTTTCCATTGTCATTAGCACCTACTTTATCCCAGACGTCATTTTACGGTGTTTTTTTGCAGCCTCATTAGCGGAATATCGTATTTTCTTCACTTTCACACATGCATTGCATTTTACTAGGGTTACTGAGCAATAGTGTTACTGAGAATTGACTTATAAGACAATTAAAAATTAAGTTTTTTGTTTTATGCTAATTTGCCCGTTATTATAAGTCCACGTCTTTCTTTCTTCAGTCGAAAAGAAATTAAGGTTTTTGATGAAAACATTCCAGGATTTTCGCTATATAATGGACTTCAATGGGAACCAAACGGTTCAAGGTCCAAATGACAGTTTCAGTGCATCTTCAAAGGGCTTTAAACGACACCAGATGACGAATAAGGGTCTTATCTAGCAAAATGATCGGTCATTTCAAAAATAAATAAAAGTTCAAGTTTTATAAGCACAAATACTCGCCTTGCTCTGTTTTGTGATGAGCGTCTGTGACTCTCCTGTTCTAATTCGTTCATCAAAATGAACAAATCTTTTTTCGAGTCATGACTTGAAGGGTCCTAGATAAGATGCTTATTCATCGTCTGGTGTTGTTTAAAGCCCTCAGCTGCACTGAAACTCTCATTTGGACCTTGAACCGTTTGGTTCCCATTGAAGCCTATTATATGGAGAAAATCCTGGAATGTTTTCATCAAAAACTTCAATTTCTTTTCGACTGAAGAAAGAAAGACGTGGATATCTTGGATGACATGGGGGTGAGTAAATTATCAGCAAAAGTTTTTTTTTTTTTAAGTGAACTACTCCTTTAATCTCCCTAATGTCAAAAAAGAACAATAACAAGTACCATAGAAGTTTTGTGTGTGCAACTTGTGCACACATTTAGGTTATTCCTGCACTCTAAAAAATGCTGGGTTGTTTTAACCCAATTTTGGGTAAAATATGGGCAAACAAAGGCATTGGGTTAAAAATGTAATTTAAAAATGTAACCCAATGGATGAGTTTGTCCATATTTTACCCAAAATTGGGTTAAAACAACCCAGCATTTTTAGAGTGTGTGTAGTTTGGTGGATTTTATGTTCTCATGAAACAGTACTAAATATTTAACTTAAAATGTTTATCAACTTGTGACATGATTTTCCATGCATCGATATACCCCAATTCATAATGATCACCTAAGAATTGCTTTAAAAAATAATAATTTGAAGCACCTGACAAATTCATGTCTCCAATCAACTTCACTTTAAAATATTTACATAAACAGTCCAACCTGTAACATTGGTGCCCTTTAAAATCTAGTTCACCGAAAAATGAAACTTAACCCATGATTTACTCACCCTCAAGTTAGATGTAGGCTATATGACATGTATGTTCAATCATACTTCAGAGTAATGATTTATATTTCCCTAGGGCAACTGTTAATTGACATAAAATGCAGCAGGCAAGCATTAAAATTGATTAACACTTCAGAGTGGGTGGCTGTGCACTGTTACCTCTTCGGAAAATTTGGGATTTCATTTCAGAGCAACTCTCTGGCATCTTTCCAAATCTTTGATATGACAGAAATTGCATCCACATCCAGCAGGATCCATATTTAACAAGAAAAATAAAAGATTGTACTCATTACAGCATGATGTTTGTGTCTCTGTTTATGCAATCATGAGACTTCATTTGTGTGCATGCATGAGTTTGCATGTGCACTGTGTTTGTATATGGATTTGCCACATGTTTCCGTTTAACAGCACCGGAGAAAGAAAGTTTAAAAAGCCAGGGCACAGCACACAGGCTCTAATTTGCAGTGGGGATAGTGTGCGATGATCTGGTAAAATGCTGTATGGTGTTTTCACTCTAAATACAGCGACAGGCCATGCACACATCAGAAGCTGACCACTCCTGGGTTACGCACTCATGCTGACAAACTAAAAATATCAGATGAAAATATTTTGGGACACTGCACACACCAAAACATGGCTGCATAAAGTCAGTAAACTGTGAAGGCTTCACTTCTAATTGACAGATTTTACTGTGAAACCCATTTTGAGACCGTGAGTTTCAGTGCAAGGAAAGAATGCGACATCTAGCCAGACAAAAAAGAAAAATGTCAACAATACCATTTCAGAAAAGAATCAAGAAACACTTCATCCTTTGTACATGCTTTTCATGTGTTATTAAGCAAAGTCCAATGCTTTCCTCACCAAAATGTAAAAATATTCCGCTATTGTTGTCCAGAGTAAGTTTATTTTCTCTCTTTGTTCAAAGCCCACCCTTCCTCTTCTCTTTTATTTGTCGTTTTGGCAGAGGCACGCACTGCCGATCACATGGGTCCCTTGTCAGTTTGGGACTTGTTAAAAAGGTTTGACACGTTTTGCGTTTAGTCCTGCCAACAAATTGGTACAAGTAGGAACATTACATATTGTTTTATTTTAATATCTGAATGAGGCTTTAATATTACACTATTTTCCATTATTTGTGAGAATATTGTTCCTGATGAGCTTAGACACTGTAAAAAAAAGTTGCTGCCTTATATTTTTAAGTACAATCAACTTGGATGTTTAAATCATTTAAACTTAAATTGCATTAAATTGAATCTTGTATAACCTGTATTAAAAAAAATGAAAATTGCTTAAATAACATTGTTAAAGCAATGTAAAAACACACATTGTTATAAATTATTGATCATATATTTGTTTACAGTGTGTGTGCTTTTTTGTTCTGGGACAAATTTCAAACAGTCGCATTCTGGGAAATGGGAAACACTGGGAAGTATCTATCCATCCATCCATCCATCCATCCATCCATCCAAGGTCAAGGATTTTTTTACTTTTTAGCTTTTTTTTTTCTCACTGTAAAAAAAAAATATGTTCATGATTTTTAATCACAACTTTTTTTCTTTTAGTCAAATTAACTTAAATAATTTATGTAGTTCAGATAACATAATATTTTGAGTTTCTCATGGTCAAATCAATCTCCTTCATTGTATTAACTCAATTTTTCCATTTCAATGAACTTAAAATTTTAAGGCAAAGGTTACCTCTTTTTTTATGTTAAACCAACAATATTTTTTTACAGTGGATATGTATTTCCTTGAATTTAAATTCATTTTGAAATTCTACTTCTTATATACATTCAAATTGAAATTCTAAATAATGTTTGAAAATTTGATTTATATTTCAAAAAATATATATACAAAGCATTCTTAATTCAAATCTCAATGGCACACAACCCTGTAAGAAACTGTTATACAAAGACAATCTATTTGAATGTTATCAGCAAAATAGAAACATAATCTTTCTAGAAAAATGATAGCGTAATCATTTTAGAACCATTATAGATCACATCAAAGCCAATATACCATTAGAGTCATTGCGTCCTACACTGAAAAAATGATGCCAAAATAAAGAAAAACTAATGAATCGTGTGTTATTCTTATAGTGTTAAAATTACATCAGTTAGGGAACCCCTGGAATTCACAGCAAGTGTCAATATTTATTCACTTCTCTATTAGAGAGGGATCTGGCCGGAGGTCAAGGTGTCTTCACTTACAGCTGTCCGATAAACATCAAACGGAGGCTGATAGTGAGATGAAAACCTCATCTGCTCCTGATATGGTCCTTTGTGATTGAGTGCTCGGTTCATGCTGACATGATAGATTCACACGAACACCAATAAATACATCAAAACGCAAAGATTTGGCTGACTGGACAGCCTAAAGTAATCGCCACCTGTGTAATTCTTCTTTTATTCGTATAAGCCCATCCTGCAGAGCATGTCAGTAAAACAGTTGAGCTCCAGGTGCATCAAGGGAAATGCTGAGCTTATTATTATTGCACTACTGGAAGGAAACCACAGACGGAGACAGGAGGCAACAAAGGAGGGGGGAGAATTCTGGCATCTTGGAAAGGAGGAAACGTGTTTGAGAGGGAACATCTCGCTCCTCTGACACCAGGAAAACGGGTAAAAGTTATTAATATCTGTGCGAGTGTGTTTGGGAGGCATTTCCGGAAGTGGGGCCATGTGCACCAGGGTGGTTCCCATGATGCCGTGCTGGGTCAATTCAGGGTGTGGTTGATAGTTTTCCACTTTGGGTGGAACCAGGAACAGTATCAGGAATGGAGGGCCATCAGAAACCACAACACTTTGGCGATGTGGAACTGAGTTTGTCTCGGTCAAACCCCACAGTACCGAAACGGCAAGTTGGCATTGATGATGTGGCCACAGTCGCTCTGGAAGAGCAGGAAACATCTCCAGTGCCCTGCTGCGGTGCAGGGATTTTCTGAGCGGGGCGCATTGTTTGGTTTGCGCTTGTGAGACAGCCGTTTAGGCCACAGGACTGATTGTCAGGCAATGAAAACACATCACATGGAGGAAAGGCGTATATGAAAGCATCACGCAATCCATGTCTTTGTTAGATCCACCCATATTCATCCGAAATTAGATGGATGTGTGGTTTGAGTGTTGATTTTCTATTGAGCCTGGCCTGGCTACTATAAACAACAGGAAACTAAGCATCCACAAAGTTTACCATCGAACTCTTCCTCCACGTTTACCAACATAAATAAGAAATATAAGACTGGGGACTTGTTTATCGGAAATACAAGCAGTTGCAGAAAAAACTTTTAAGCGAGGACAATTCTAATAATACTGAATTAATATTATAATTACGTGAACATTGTGGTAAATTTTAAATTTTGATTTGATTACAGTAGACATTGCCATTAAAACATTTTGTAGCTTAATATCTCCTTTTTTATTTTATTTAAAGGTGCCATCTGTAAAAATTGAGGTTAAAATATCCCAAAAATGAGCTACACGCATCAAAAGATTGAGAAGAAATAAGGTTGATGATGTCATTAAAAAACTGACAAGTAATATATTAACCTGAATTAGCATGCTAAATTACTAGCCCCGGCCCGGCAGGTGTCGTAATACCAGTTTCGACCATGGGAGGCGGTATGCGGGCGGGCAACGTTACCACCAGCCAAACTGCAGTACACGAGTGAGTCGCGCTCGCGCCAGCTTGTGTGTGTACTTGAACCTGACGTCAGTCGTGTGGAAAATACAGCCCACTACTACATTTCAGTTCAGGGAAGAGTTAAAAAAAAATGATTGGTCGATATTATGCATGAGGAATATATTTTGGTAAGTTGTAGCATACTGTATCTTTCAACAGCGTTCGTGTTCTTTTACCATTAGCTAGTAGAGATGATCGGTTCACGTGCGCTAGGGATCTGTCGTGTAAAGCGCCAATACTGTATTTATTGTTTGAATTGCGTAATAAAATGAACAGAATCTGAGAGCTGACATCGGTCTCCGTGTCCTTTTCTGTGCATGACAGAATTGATGTGTGGCGTGAGAGTGTGTGAAAAGTGTTGTGAGAGTTGGCAGCTCTGAAAGGCGCTAGCTTGGTCCACATCAGGGAATGCTGTCTGTCAAATTAATTAAAACTAATGATAAAAATGTAATATAAACAAATCGAATATTATAAAACTAGAAATAATAGCCTGGGCTTTAATTTTCCCATATCGTCGAAATGCACCGGCTTGTCTATGAGATGGCCCTTATAATTTAGTATTGAGATGTTGTTCATTTAGTCTCTAATCTGTAAAAATCTTCAAATGCTCCACGTGAAACTGCGGTCTTCCAACCTTTTACTATCGTGTCAATTGATTTGATTAATATGCGCGAGGGAGACAGAGCAACACAGCGCTCGCCCATGTTGTTTAAAAACATGAGAGAGCGCGTGGCCGTGGAGGTATTTCTGGAGGTATACTGCCCCCATCTGGTATGGAATATGTTGAATGATTTGATTTTAAATCCCAGAGGGCACCTTTAATTGAGAGTGTTGTAGTCGAGACCAGCTCACTCGAGTACGAGTCGAGACCGAGACCATAGAGGGTCGAGTCCGAGTCGAGACCGAGACCAAAGACAATCGAGTCTGAGTCGAGGCCGAGACCATAGAGGTTGGATAACCTAAGGTTGGGTCTCAAACCAGACTTAAAGATATCTTCAAGAATATGTAAAATATTTGGTGGTAACAATAAAATTGGCACCATACTCAAACAGTAAACCAAATATACCATGGAATCATGTACACTGTAATGGTAAAAAGGCCTTTCACAGAACATTACTGTACACGAATTCTGTGTGGCTCTAATATGCAAACTGAATTATGGATGATAAGGCAGACATTTTCGATACATAGTTGAGCTAGAGGCTCCACATTAGAGGCTGACATTTTTTCGGGAATCCCACGGGTCCCGGGATTCCCGTGGGATTCCCGCAGGATGGGAGTCATCTTTGCTATTAATCACGGGATTTGGACGGTACAGGATAAATGGTTAACGGGAGCAGACGGGAGCGGGAATCAACCAATAGCAAAGACGACAAAAAAAAAAAAAAAGCAAAAAGTAAATGCACCATTTTGTAGTTTCCTTTTAATACGCCTAAAATGTAGCAAAATTACAAAATAACTACACGACCCAGCCGTTCCAGAAGCCATCAGTGCTTTTTGTCACGGCTACCGCCGGAATTCAAAGAGCAGTGATGGAGGGAGCTAATAGCCGCGGAGAAGTCGATGTGGCAAAAAAAATGATTTACAGCGCAAAATCAGAAGTAATGACATGTCTATTAAGTTCACAGAACTGGTCGGAAAGTCTGAAAAATTAAGTATGTGAGAGTAGAATGTGACGGTGATAGCACGATGTACGCTGCTTGTAAGACATGCATAAAAGGGGGTCGCACACCGGACGAGAAGCGCAGCGCCGCGCCGTGTCTAGGACAACTTCAGGTAACGTATCGCACAATGGACGAGCACTTTCTCTCATCATATGGCCATCAATATTGTTATGTTTAATGACATGAAATTAAGATAATGTCTGTTCTATGTTAGATTGTACTGTACAATTAAATACAATCATTACTGAGTCTGCACTCTGCAGTCTGAAAACTTTACCTCAGAGCATCCGTTAACTGAATGAATTGAGAATCTCAACTGAAAAATCCAATAACATCAGCAATTGTCATTCAAGCAGCTGATTTCTGTAAATGAATGCAAAACTAAATGTATATTACTGCATAGGGTGAAGTCAGGATACATTAGCAACGATTTGAGACAAAAATACTTTAAATTTTATATAAAACTATGTAAATGGCGCTCTGTGGCGCAGCAGGGTTTTGAACACGGTCCTGAACCGTTGCTGGGCGCCGCGAACAGACACACAATGTGTTCGAATTTTAAAGATTCTGCGCGGCGCTGAGCTTCTCGTCCGGTGTGCGACCCCCTTTAGTCAAGTAGCAAGTGATTCAGGGATGAGCGGTCTGAAGAGGCACGCAAATTCAGGAAAGAATAAGCCATGTTGCAGCCTACACAGCAACATATAACTAAAATTTGTCTCATTATGCAAGAGCATAATTGATGAAAATCGTTTAAAATGTAATTTAAAAAAAACTATAAATGTAAACTCTAAATGTATTGTTTACTCAATAATAAATGAGTAAAATGCAGCTTTATGTGCTGTTTGGGTTTATTAAATTGTAGACATGGTGTGATGTACTGTTTTTCTTTTATTTACTGTCTTCTATTTTCTGGAGAAAATCTAGAAACTGGGGCTCAGCAGCTGGTCTAAAACAGGATGGATTGGAGAGGATGCAGAATTGCAGATTAAATCAAATTCTATGTATTAACTAAACATTAATTGAAGAAAAAATATATATGGGAGCGGTACAGGAGTGGGAGTCAGTTTAAACAGGAGTGGGATGGGAGTGGGAGTCAATTTACCAGGAGCGGGATGGGATGGGATTATTTTTTAAACTTTGGTCTGGGAGTGGGACGGGACAAGATTTCTTTCTATGGGAGTGGGACGGGACAGGAGTGAAAATCCACTCCCGTGTCATCCTCTACTCCACATCACATCTGACCTGGGTCCTGCTGCATTTGCGTGCCGCGAACATTATAGTCTCAAGTCATGCGCAGTTGCGCACAAGAAAGTCAGCAATCATTGGACGTTTCAATCAAACAACAATTTAAAGAAATATTAACATACAGTAATAATCATGACGTATTTTGAATGGGGCTCGAGTGGACTCGGGAATAAGTCCGAATCCCGACTCCCAATATGTTCGAGTACGAGTCAATTCCGAGTTAAAATGCACACGAGTCCATGACAAGACCGAGTCCATTAAAATATGAGTCTCGAGTCTCGGCACAACACGGATTGTTTGTATTAAATAACATTATAGAAACAATGTATCTGAGACGATAAAGCGCAAAAATGCTAGTTCCTCAATTGCATCATCTTCCAGAAAGTGGCAGCATAGGAAAACATAGACTTCATATTTGTGGCTTTAGATTGTGGCTTAAATTATTGTGAATAGGAATGAATTATACTGGGAAAAGTATTTATTGTGATCATGGACAGTTGAACAAATCTGCCAACTGGTCACAAGTTCAATCATTACCAACATCGTTCAACGACTCATCATATCCCGAAACCATAGTTCAAACAAAACTTGCAAATAGCATTGCAAAGTTACAAGGTTGGAACCATAGATATACATACATTGACTCTATTTCAATGGGTCGCTAAGTCATCTGCCATGTTGGAACTGTCAAATTTGCAAGAGCTCACCAAAATTGGACAGTTAAAGACCGGAAAAATGTTGAATGGTCTGATGAGTCTCGATGTCTGTTGAGACATTCAGATGGTAGAGTCAGAATTTGGCGTAAACCGAATGAGGACATGGATCAATCATGCCTTGTCACCACTGTGCAGGCTGGTGGTGGTGGTGTAATGGTGTGAGGGATGTTTTCTTGGCACACTTTAGGCGCCTTAGTGCCAATTGGGCATCGTTTAAATGCCACGGCCAACCTGAGCATTGTTTCTGACCATCTCCATCCCTTTATGGCCACCATGTACCCATCCTCTGATGGCTACTTCCAGCAGGATAATGCACCATGTCACAAAGCTTGAATCATTTCAAATTGGTTTCTTGAACATGACAATGAGTTCACTGTACTAAAATGGCCCCCACAGTCACCAGATCTCAACCCAATAGAGAATCTTTGGGATGTGGTGGAACGGGAGCTTCGTGTCCTGGATGTGCATCCCACAAATCTCCATCAACTGCAAGATGCTATATCAATATGGGCCAACATTTCTAAAGAATTGCTCAGTCAAGCAATTTAGTTCTTTATTTCAATCATTTTCTTTCCTTTGTATAAGTTATGATGAATAAAGTTTTCTCATCTGAGTTTGACATTACAGTGGATATTGATATTTTAAAAGGGTCCAATCTGGCAGTTTTGTAGGTGGCATATGTTTCGACAAAGTATGTGTGTCATATGAGTCCAGTCCACATGTTGAACACAAGCAAAACATTTCCGTTCTTTATGCGTGACTTTTAGTTTAGCGAGGCGGAGGAAGCAAATCTCATCATTTAACATTTCTCTCCTCGTTACATTTCTTCAACACACCAGCAGGAATAAAATATAAAGCGAAACGCTGGTAACTAAAGGGCGGGGGACAAATTCTTCTGCTGTGCAATATATCAGATATCAAAGCGGTAACTCCTTTGTTTCACTCAAAGACAATCTTTATACAGAGGCTGACACATCCTTGGAGTTTGTCCGATGTACTGTAGGAAGTGACTCAGACAGCTGTTGAAGAGGTTTAGGTAAGGTTAACCATCCTCAAAACAAGAAAAGCCAGAGTGGGTTTCAAAAGAACGTAGAAAAGATTTTTAAACAGTCTATCACACAAGCTCTTATACATTCTTTCATAATCAAGTAATAACACCTGTTATTGTTACACATCAAAGTTTGTGCAAATCAGAGCGTGGGGTGGTGGGACTAAGACAGTGGAGCCATCAGAAATATGTTTAGGGAGGATTTTGCAGTGTGATAATGCTTTTATAGGAGTAATGCCCTTATCTTGTCTGTTTACAGTCAGCTGCTTCACTAAAACCTGACTATTCATCATCATGTACAGTAATTAGTCCTGGAACTGAAGTTATGATGACATTATTCCAGTAGAATTCCTTGGTAATAGGCAAAACAGACTTTACATGGTTTAAAATGTCTTACACATTAGATCTATGGAGAATGGGAGGGAGAGAGTGTCAAGGGTTGAACGGATCCAAAAGTTTATGACAACAGGGCAATTTTTGGCCAAAATGCCTATGCAATGAAATTGTGATAAAAGATGATGAAAAACACAACTATATGTTCTTCAAGGAACACCATTGGTGCAGTAAAGAAAAACTGAATTATCTTGAAAAGAAGAATTTTTCTAGCAAACAAACTTTTGAATAGTGGCAAAGTTAATCAAAAAAAAAAAAGTGTGTACTTTCTAATTCACTTGTAGTATTTAAAAGATATAGTTTGTGTTTTATTTTTTATTTTACTTAGACAAAATAGTATAGAATTTTAATATCGGCCAGTAATATTTGCCATAAGATGATAATATATGTATATTCATATATATATTTATATATATATGCAATCAATAGACAATGAAATGCAAAGCAATCAATTGACAATGAAATGCCCTGCGCCTGAGCATGAATTGAACTGTATGGATGCAGCAAGAATTCATGGCACGTAGCATGAAGGGTCCCACAGACGGGATGGGAATTAAATATTTATTGATTGACACACTAACCTTTTCATGACTGTTGTGCATGAAGAGTGCTGTGAATCATAATATTGCAGATCTAAATATACTGCACATAATCAGCAATGTAAAGTAGATAAGCGTCATTGAGTGTAACTGAGTAATGTTGTTCTTGGTGAAATCACGTTCACCTAAATAAAGCACAGACATAATTTGTCATTGTTTTCTACTGCTTCCTATTCCATCCTGCACCTCTGCATTGCTTATGATTCAAATTTAAATGTATGTCTTTTTGCACAGAGTGCATAAAAATGATTTCATCAGTCTCCTAAATATAAACCACAACTGAGACATCAAGAAAAGTCATGCTCTCAAAACACGGAAGGATGGTTTCCTCCTCTGCGTTATAAAAAGGACTAGATTGCAAGAACAATGTCGCCTGTCAGAGGAGATGAAGCAGCTGTGCTTGGACTGACCTGAGGTTCACATGACATGAGACTCACTCCTCCTGGGGCAGAACGGCAGAGGTGGGCTGGCCTTGAGATTCCTCAGATTGGGATTGAGTGGTAGAGACAGCCGGGCCAATGGTGGACCGGGCACTGTGGTTTTGAAACGTAGAGTGCTGATCTATATTTGAGATTGAAAATAAATAGTCTGTCAATTTGTAACACCAATGTGGTTAGAGAGGAGATGGAAGACAGAAGCAAGGAACAGGACCCTCCACATATCCTGGCAATGTGAGATGGTGCTGGTTTTCATGGTGAGCTTATTGCTGGCATTGAAACATGAGCTGCATAAATAAAATCTGGACAAAATGGTTAGGTTAAGGGACAGTTCGTCCAAAAATGGAAATTGTCTCTCATTATTTACTCCTTACCGTCATGTTGGTCCAAACCTGTTGGACTTTCTTTCTTCCGTGAAAATAAAAGGAGCGATATTGTAGAATTTATAGTCTGTAAGATTTTTTTTGAATGATTTTGAAAGAAGTATCTTAATATTTAGAAGTCGAAAATGCAGTAAAACAATATTATTGTGAAATATTATTACAATTTTTGGTTTTAATATTTTTAAAAGTGCTATAATTATTCCTATGATCAACGCTAAATGCTCAGTCTTCAGTGTCACAATGGTCGTATAAGCGCTCTGTTTAACTAATATTATACAAAATTACAGTATCTTGTCATTAAGAAAGAGAAATTGTTAGCTACATGCAACAGATGTATACTGAGGACACACAATTACACAATTATTAGGCACAGACGTAGTATCCTCTCTGTCTTTGCAGTGATATAGTGAGCTACAGTAAGTGAAGCTCACCCTCCCACAGAGCAAAGCTGCAGGGCATTGAAACATTGTAATTATGGGTGAGGCACAAAGCATTCACCCACTGCTAGAGCGTCAGCTAAATACAAACAAGCCTGTAAGAAATTACATGGGGAGAGCAAAGAGTATAGCGACAGGAGAGCTAAAACACAACGTTTTGACCTTTCAGTTAAAGGGAAGCAAAAGGGTAAAAGACTGAGAAATTGGCAACAATGCCAATATACAGTATACTCACCAGCCACTTTCTTAGGTACACGTATGCAACTGCTCATTAATGTCTATCTAATTAGATGATCATATCTAATCACATGACAGTAACTCTATGCATTTAGGCATGGTCAAGGCAATCTGCTGAAGTGACTGCTTTTTTTCTTTGCATGATTGTGTTTATGGGGTGCAATATAACATTCGTGTTTTTTTCTTTTTTTAATAGTCTTATTTTTCGTAAACTTCACCTTTGGGGTGCAATATAACATGTATTCGTGGTTTTTCTTTTTTTAAAAGTCTTATTTTTCATAAACTTCACCTTTATTGTCAGCCGTGCTCTCTTCTGTCCTCGAACGACTTCCTGAGTTATGAAAGCACTCGCTCAAACAGGCAGTGGTCTCAGATTGGTTAGTTTAGCCCGGTGTGTTGTGATTGGCTAAACTGTCGCTCACATTGTCCGGAAGGTTAACGCCCATTACCATTACGGGCGAAATGTGCATGTCATTAGCTTCGGTCCAGATGTAAATATCGAACTGTTGTATCAGTTTGAGGCAGAATCAGACCGAGAAAGCCGCGATGAAGAGAGTCAAACAGAACTTCACCACACACGGCTCCTACTAAACGTTTCTGAATGATAATTTGCTACATTTTTTTAACTTTATACGTTTGTTTTACACAATAGCATCTGACTGGCAACAATAGCAAATGACTGGCTACCAAACAGCGTTGGCAAGTTTACGTTCTTGATCAAATCGAAAATAACGTCTTAAAACATATATACATGAAAAATACATTTACAACATTAGTACTTATTACGTTTTAAATGCTCTTTTCATGACGGCCTCTGATAGCAGAGAAGAATTTCTCATACTCTCATAGCTGTCCTGGTTCTGATCTAGATGTAGTAGATGAACCCAGCCAATGGCAAGATATAAATCACAATAGTAAAATACTGCAAACACGCTGTGGCAGTTATCTAGTCATTACTCAGAATATGTATTTACACTTAATCCTTTGGCCAGCACAGCATGTGAAGTGTCCAAGACAGATGCGGCTGCCAGAATCCAATATAGTTCCACTGACTACTAGCTCCACACACGCACCACTGGAGAATATCAGTCTATCTTCTTTGAGACTCAGCCCCTCTTGACTTCTACTTGAGCCTGAGTTGATAATTAGTTATTTCTTTTTATGTTAAAATACATTCTCTCTCACATATAAGCAAGCCATGCAGTGCGTTGCTGATTTTAAGGGTAGGTTTAGAGTTTGAGATTTGGAGCTTATAATTTGGAGCTTATTTGCCCTTCGTCCACTGTTTTTAAAAGGGATAGTTTGTAGGAAAAATTAAAATTTTGTCATCATTTAACCACAGTTTTGGTGACAACTGATTTCAATTGTAAGGGCAACAGAAACAAAAAAAATGAGAGTCAAGTTTTGAAACAATGTGAGTTTTAAGTGTGAGGGTGAATTTTCATTTCGGGGTGAACTGTCCATTTAAGTGTATGTTGCAGTGCTTGCAAAAAGTGTTCACATTACCTTATGTGACACAAGCTTGTGCCTCTAACCCCTGTTGTGGGGCGTGGGCCTGCAGAAACATCTGTGTCCAACAAGCCCCAGATGTGTCCGTTAAGGGAAGGGTCCAACTGTTTGTTAGGAGCCTGGATGCTTTTCATCCCTGTGTGGCGTGTGGGTGCGAGTGTTATCTGGCTAAGCCAGCCAAGAAGTGCAGGGGGTTGTGAATCAGGGATGTGTGTGTGTGTGTGTGCATCTGAATAAAGATCAAATAAAACGTGTCTGTATATGGATGGTGAGAATTCATAGAAAGGAGAGAAAGCAAAAGGAGAAGTACATAGATTAAAAGAGAGAAATGAGAGAGGGAAATAAATAGGGTGAGGGGGAGATGGCAGTCTGTGGTAAGGTAGATCATGTTGAGTCTCATTTTGGAAACCAGAGAAGCCCACCACCCCTCCACTTCAGATTTATCATACTTTCACCCGGCAGACACTCTGACTGCACAATTACGAAGATCTGCAGATCTATGACCTCTCATCATGAGGGGGCTTGGAAATCAAACCCATGGGGAGGTGTGGCAGGACAGACGTCAGTGGATTTCTGCATTTATACACAGGATCACACTATTTCTCTTTGGAAAGGTTGTGGTTTTGATCACCACTTTTGGACACTTCAAATTTCCATTGTGTATTCACACTGTTTATTTTTCCCAGAACAAAAATGTATTGCATCATATATTCCACTGTTACTTTTTGCTTAAAAATCGATTTTTTTTTAATATTCAAAAAAAATGTTTTGTCAACAAAGAAATCGTATAGCCTATCATGAGTGTATGCTAAATAAAAGTCTTTTTTTAATGACCTAAAACAACCAATCAATAAACATTCAAACTTTGCTTAGACATATAAATGCTGAATTTGGAAGCACATACTACTCTGAATATTTCTGCCATAGAAAAATAATGTAAATAAAACTAAAAGTAGTTTCACGTAAAAAAAAAAAATCAGCAATATAGTCTACCTTCCGTCTGCCGTTTTTATATATGTATCTATACTGCCACCTTCAGGACACGAAGCGCACAGAAAATGTTCAATAAAACAAATATTATTTCAACAAAAATGTTAAATTAAGACAATAGTGGTGTACATGCAGAGATTTTGGACTCCTAAACAGCATTTTCTAGTTAATTTATTTGAATTAATTTGGCAGACAGACACTAAATTAGCAAATTAATTAGCTGATCATAACAATAAGAATAATTTCTATCACCTTTTAACCTGAAAAGCATTAGTATGTTGCTAATAACACATCACTGGGCCTGTGAAAGCCTGTAAAATTGATAGACCAACTCAAAGCAGAAGCCATTTGATTTATAGCAATTTTATTTTATTATATAAAAAACTTTGTTTCCATAGTAGGGTTTGAGCATGTTTGTATAAATAGATGAGCTGGACTGGTTTGTTTTAGTAGTAATAGTTCAGTATGCTTTCCAATTGCGTATGGTTTCAGTGCGTAGGAGCACAAGTATGGGGTATACGTACAAAAATCAATCTACCCAGTCCTCAAAAATCTTTTTTTTTCCACTGCAAAGCATCCAAACAAAGTAAACAGATCTACACCAATCGATTTGTTTTTTGGAGTATAGAATGTTATCTAGAACACATCAATTTAGCACCACACCACATTACACAGGACAACAGGCCCATAAAAGGTGAATGGTAGATCAGAGCCAGACTGAATTGCTCACGACTCAGACCTGAGACCAGTGTGACACTATTGAAAACCTGCCACACTTTAAAAAGCAGAGATAACAACAAAAAAAAAAAAAAACATCTGAAATTGTGTCTTATAAAATGTATAAATCTTTTACTCTAAACAGAACAAGAACGTATTGCACATCAGTCCAAACTTTAGATAATTACTGTACTTGTAAGGCAGCCATGTACTGATATTTCTTCTAAGTAATACACGTCTGCAATTAATTCAGTAGTACATACAACTAATGAATTCAGAATAACCTTGATTTTCGACATTTAATCTTACATTTCTTTAAAGAATATTGCAAGTGATGGTTTCATTGGTATATTTGCATACTAAATTTGACTGGTCTTCTTTCTTACATCTATTTGCTTCCTGAATTGTGATTGGACTTATCTTCATTGCATAGATTTAAACATTTATAGAAGCCTTTCACAGTTAATATGCATTGATTCTTGTTTGCAGATGACACAGAACCTTAAAATTTAACTTAGCGTACCTTAAACTTCAATCCCATTTTGTTGCAGCCTTGCAAGCTGCTAATGTTTCCTTTTAGAAATGCAAACTGAAATTACTATTATTAAATATATTCCCTTTTAGAAATATAAAATTATGTTCCCTTCTTTTGTGATCTTCCCTAAAACCACTATTATCATATACTGCATTTCACGAAAAAAAAAAAAAAAAACATATTTATGGCTGAAAATACTAATAACAGACTTTTGGCTTCACATGTGCTCAGTTGTATCCAGTTCTTAGTTTATCTCCCTGTGTCAGTATGAGGAAAGTAAATAAACACACAGGGGATTTGAAGTGAATGACTGAGGTATTTGAACTCCCTTTGGATTTAAGCTACAGGTGGGTCGTCTGAAGCTTCTGTCCCATCTTCTGATAAAAGTGCTTGAGTGTCATTAGAATCCAATGGATGGAAAAACCTAAGGATGCTAGAGTGAGACAGAGTCAGAATGAATCAGCATTGTTAACTACACGCCCTCATGTTTAACAAATACATGCAGCAGAAGCAAAATGGCAAAGAGGAAATGTAAATGAGGAACTACAGCCTATGTTCACTGAAGAACCAACGGTTAAGAATAACCAACGGGTCCAACAAGGTGTTTTCCTGACCTAAAATCATATCATACGAAACAAAACTGAGTGTAATTGTAATTTAATTTAAAAAAAAGTAGGAATACACAGTACAGCAGTCCTAATTTTTAATGTATTGGTATCGGCTTATATTGGATATTTAATTGCCAATTTCCTATTTTCATGTTTAGATTATCCAAACACTAATAATTTAATAACAATGTCAAATGTAATCTTTAGCAAATCTCAAAATCCTTTTCATATTGTATATAATGTGATGCCTATATCACTTGTAGCATTTAAAGTGCCCCTCTTTTGCTATTTTAAAGGTTTCTAATTTTGTTTTGGAGGTCTCATACCTTAGGTCTACCACACTTTGGGGTGGTGATGGCACAGTGGATAGGACACATGCCTTTGGTGTGAGAGACCTGGATTCGAATCCACTGTGAGACACCAATGTGTCCCTGAGAAGACACTTAACCCTTAGTTGCTCCAGAGGCGTGCAACCTCTGACATATAAAGGAATTGTAAGTCGCTTTGGATAAAAGCGTCAGCTAAATTAATAAATGTAAATGTAGAAAGACCTGGAACTACAGGACTCTCCGTTTAAAATACCCGTTTGTTGCCCGCCAGGCATTAATTGTAGTCATGTGACTGGAAAGTATGAATTCCAGACAGTGCAAGTCGTCATTCTTTGGAAGTGAACCGTAGAAAACAGTGACGTGTCTACATGATAAAAACACAAAACAAACTCTTCCAGGCCTCAGCTACAAAGCTTTACAGGCAGACACTTTCACATTCACAAACAGCTATATTTTACTAAGCAAGAAAGGTCATATTCGAAACAGCATAATAGTGGCACTTTAAAATGGATTGAGTTTAGTTTTTAGTGTTTTATATTTCATTTTTTCAGATAAAATTATAGAATTACATAAAAGCGTAGAGTTTTAATATCAGACAGATCAGTATCAGCCCTAAAGTGAAAATAATTATTTGCTTATTATTAGCATTGGGTAGAATTTTAATTTTGGTACTAAAAAGTTACCAGATTTTTTTTACAAACATAGTGATAAGTGTCTAAAAAAGATCTGGCATCTGCCAGAAACAGGATAACCAAGTAATCTTTGGGTCTTAAAAAAAAAAAAAAAAGATTTTGATATATTAACATTAATAACATAATAACACTTTTCTCATACCCAAAGTGCTACATAATCAGCACTCATTTTAAAGGGATAGTTCACTTTGAAATTAATTTGATATCTTTTAGCTTACCTCAAGGGCATCCAAGATGTACAGTACGTGCCCTTGTTTCTGCAGTAGCTTCAATTTTTACATTTTTAGGTCAAACGAGCGGTTTGTGTGAGAAAACGAACGGTATTTATATAGTTTTTACCTCTTGTAACCACAGCCCTGTTCAAGTGATCCGCGGGCGCTTTGTGGCTGTGGTAACAAGAGGTAAAAACGATTTAAATACCGTTCGTTTTCTCACACAAACCGCTCGTTTCGTGTCTTAGGCCATCAATGTGTACTTACATTTACGAGTCATTAAATCATGTTTAATTTGGACTTCTCTGTGCATGCTCTTTGAGGTGGTGACCATAGACCTCCATTATATGACTGACAGACAACAACGGTTTGACCTAAAAATATCAAAATTTAAACTACTGCAGAAACAAAAACACCTACATCTTGGATGCACTCGAGTTAGCTAAAACATATTAAAATGATTTCAAAGTGAACTATCCCTTTAAAGTGCAGTTTAGACGGTTCAGCGTTCTATAAAGATCAGTAACTGGTTATGTTTCAGAGCAACTCTTACCCCAGTAGGCTTATGGGAATGACACTGAGTCCAGCACCCAATAGGAAGACAAAGCCTGGACACCATGCTACAGTTTCTGCATAGATTTTGCTAAAAACCGCAGAGGACACATTGCTGCTCAGGTTTTCCATAAAAGCCACACAGGCAAAGAGCGCTCCTGAGAGGGCAAACAAGGAAAATACATGATTGTCTTTTCAAAGGAAGAATGTACACAGTGTATTAATTTGCAATTCACAGAAGGCTTGTCTTTGAAATGCCTTTGCGGTGCATAGTCACACAAAAACACATCTCTTGAGCAGAAAAGAGCTTTTATGAGCAGCATGAATAAGCTGAATCAGGAGTTTTGATTTGGAACAGTGCTTTTCAGAGAGCCACTCACCCTGCTCGAACTTTGAGACGACCTTTGACATCATCGAACGCAGGATGGGAAACGGCATGATGGCAAACATAGCAGGAATCCTTACTGTAAGCAAACACATCAATACTCACATAAACTAAACAAACAAGGCCTCCAAAATTACTGAATTTTTACCTAGTTTTAGATGGCTACAAATTTACAGCTCACATTGACGTTTATGTCATATTGGGTTAATATGTGTAGTTAATTTACCAAAACAAAAAAAGGTGTCCAACATATAGAACAGATCACTGATGATATCTGATAATGAAATTAATTAACACTTTAGTACAGATACCAGTGTAATTGTGTTCAGACCGTTATCAGAGCAAACTTTAGGATTAATGTAGCCTACATATAATAATTGCATAAAATGCGATAAGATACGTGAGGTCACTGTAATCCAGGAACAGCTGCTGTTTGCTCTTAATTAGTTTTATAAATCCTCACCATAATATAAAACTACAAACGCAGTGGACCATATACCACTTTTACAGTCAGTATATTAAGAACAAAATTGTGCTGTGAGATAGCACACACATATACAATTATTTATTTGACTCTGATGCCTTATAAAATTGTAATTATGCGATTTATTCATTGTTGAAGGTTTAGTCATTCTTGACTCTAAATGCTTGTTACCAAGGCTCTAAAAAAACTGGGATGTAGTTATATAAAAATTCTGGCCAGTACAATAAATTATTGTCATGTTAAGTCCGACAAATAAAATAGATATTAAAATGTTAAATTTTTGGTCTAAAAAACCCCCCAAAACACTGAAAAGTAAAGTCAAGTGAAATTAGGCATCATAGCATTTTCATGTAGAACCCGAAAAATGTATATTTACTTACTAATTAATTATTTATGCTATTTTATTTAGTAATTATTAGTGCTTTTCAAATTGATAATGGGAAAGGAATATACACACATACATATACAGTATATATATATTAGTGCTATCAAATTAATTCATTAATATATATATATATATATATACAGTAGTCAACATTTTAAGTGGATCAAAACTTTATCAAAGTTACAATACCCATTCTTGTATTTTGATCTACTTCAAATGTTGACTACTGTACTGTAATCAATTAATTTTATAAGATACCCCAAAAACATTTTAGTGTAACGTGCATGCTCACCGAGGAACATCATAAGCGTAGTCTTTGCGAAAGCCGTCATCAACATGCTTATAACGATTGACAGCATCCCGATGAGGACGATAGCTGTGTTAGGCAGGCAGAGAGAGAACAAGTACACACCGAGAAAACTAGTGATGAAAATGGAGGTGCTGGCCGCAGAGCCATAGCCCACGAGGATCTCGGTCCAGCACAGCGGCTTATTGAGTTCATAAAGTGTTGTCATGGACAAACCCCCGGTATTGACAAAAGATAAGGAGGAAAACGTAACAATCAGCAGCGCAAGAACCCATTTTTTTCGAGTACTTTCTCCTGAAAACAAGCAGTAGATACCACATGCTAGTTTCTTCAGGGCCTGGCAACAAGCCACAGTCTCTGAGCTGTCAATCACCCTGGTTTCCTCCAGGAGGAAGATAGCGTATAGCAAGTTAACCACCTGAAACATGGCTGACGTGAAGAAAGGCCAGTTGAAACCGGTCGCATGCAGGAAGTACCCAGTGGAGATTGACGCCACACCCGCCAACAAGCCAATCATCATGTCCACCACCGCCATGCGAATGGTTTTCTGCTTGTCGTCCGCGCATAAATCGGCCACGTAGGCGAAGCAGCCGCCTAGCATGGTGCTGATACCACCAAAGAGGGCACTAACAAAAGAGGCGCCAATGAGGAGATACAGGTTTAGCTCGAAGAAGGAGACGGCCAGGAATGAAAGCGTGTAGATCAGAGACCCAACGAGGGGCATAATAATGGTGATCCTTCGCCCGCGCTGATCACTGTAGGCCACCAGGAGGAGGGTCACTATGAGACTGGGGATCAAGGAAGACAATTCACTGAACATAGAGAACAGAGAAGCGGCTTTCTGCACCTCCTGAAAAAAAGAAGAGCAAAATAAAACCAATGTCCATTCAAAACTCTGTTGCTGCATATGTATCTTATGACATCTGATGCAATTCCTGGTACAAAAAAGAACAGTTATAAAAAAAAAAAAGAAAAGAAAGAGGAAATGAAACGCAGATGTGTGTGCTTAGGTATCAATGACCATAACTACACTACAACAGACGGTTCTTTAAAACAATGACACGTGTTACTCAAAGTATATAGTATAAGGGATACACTAAAATAAGCCCTGACAGGTTGACCAAGACTTTTTTATTTTGTGATAATGGACATGAAAATTGATTTGAGTTATTAGTTAACTTCTTATTTAGTTATTCACTAACTTATTAGGGTTCTGTCTTTCTACGGCAAGAGAAATTAAACAGTTCCCGGGTGTTTTCCGGTCTGTTAAACAGTGTTGCCATGGACAACAGTTAAGATTCAGAATGTTCAGCAATGAACCGAATGGCTTTTTGTTCTTGAACTTGTCCACAGGTGTTTCATTGATGCAAGACAGTTTAAACTTAGTGTGTCATGGGCTTCATTATTCCAAGTGTAAATTGATTCAAATATTTCCAGAAGTGTCATTATGTGACAAATGTAGATTTTTTTGATGCATGCGTTTTTGATCCTATATTAATGATTATTTTGATTTTCTGAAGAATTTTTGAGACTTACATTGGAACAACAACGGTTTGTTTCCTATGGGTTAATCTCTGCCAAAAAAACAAACAAACAAACAAAAAAAAAAAAACGTCTTATTGTATTTTGGAAGAAAAAGCAAGTTCTAAGCCTTAAAAGAGTGGTTCACTTTAAAAAAAACTTTTGCTGATAATTTACTCACCCCCATGTCATCCAAGATGTCCATGTCTTTCTTTCTTCAGTCGAAAAGAAATTAAGGTTTTTGATGAAAACATTTCAGGATTTTTCTCCATATAATGAACTTTACTGGTAACCAAACGGTTCAAGGTCCAAAAGACAGTTTCAGAGCAAACTGCAAACTGTTCAAAGGGCTTTAAACGATTCCAGGCGATGAATAAGGGTCTTATCAAGTGAAAAGGGTAGTAAATTATGAGTAAATGAATGAGTAAATTATTTATCAGCAAAGTTTTTTTTTTTAAAGTGAACTACTCCTTTAAGATTTTGCTCTTTAAGAAGAACAAGATTTTGTTATTTGAAAAAGTTGTCCCATTTTATTTATTTTCTGCAAGCTTGTGATTAATATCATGTCCAGATAAGGAATTTAAATTAACATTTATTTTAACCAAATTGTATTTTGGTTCCATGAATGTCATAGGATAACAATGGATTATTACTATAGTAATGTAACAAGGGCACATTAAAATGAAATTTTATTTATTTTCTGCAAGCTTGTGATTAATATCATGTCCAGATAAGGAATTTAAATTAACATTTATTTTAACCAAATTGTATTTTGGTTCCATGAATGTCATAGGATAACAATGGATTATTACTATAGTAATGTAACAAGGGCACATTAAAATGAAATGTTACCATAATATCCTGGGACCAGTTAGTTGAAAAGCAACTGCTAAAGAATGTTAGTTATGAGAAAAGCTCTAGCAACTCTTGATTTGAAATGTTGCTATAATGCAATGACATCCGTTTAAAGCGTGGCTTAAGATCCAAATATCTTAATAATTGTGTCAGATTGTGATCCTACTTACCTCTTGTTGGCTGGTGTGGTTGCTGCTGTTGGCGGCGCATCGGGAAGTGTCGTTGGACACCGGGTAAGATGAGTTTGTGATCTCCAGCCACAGTCTGCGATACACGTACTGCTGTACGAGAGGATACACCATAAAACTGGCAAACGCGTAAATCGCGACGATCGGCTCGATCAAGTACAGTCTCTTCATAGCGTCGAGGATGTGTGCTGCAAAGCCAAGATGAACAAAGACAATCATCAGTCCACATAATCAGACTAATTGTAGCCCAACATAATTGGTTAAACCCCTTAAACTGGTAAACCATCAACCTCCAAGCATCATGACAATAAACTGTCAACTGCTGAACCAGTGACCAGTCACCAGTCTAAGTTAGTAGTTTACTTACTATGCACTCAGATTTAGGAGGTATATCTTCATTGATATTTATGCCACAGAAGTTCCTCTCTTCAACTGAGACTTTGCAAGTGTTGTGACACTGTCAGTTATACAATGTTATCTGTTTTGTTTATGAAACATGAAACGCCGGTTTCCTGCCCTTGAGATTTTGATTGGTCAGTTGAAATCCAAGTCATTGTTATTGGTCGGTGAAGCTGCCAATCACTCCCAATGGGCGGGAAGAATCGTGAACATGCGAGGGGGGTTAAATGTGCATTTTTGTTTAGCACACTTTGGTATATTACAATTTAAAGCGAACTAACAACTGCTGGAACTAAAATTGCTTTTAATATAATATTTTCTGAATGCTTTTTTATGCTAATAAATGCACTCATTTATGTTTTTTTTTGCTTTATTTAGCAGGATCTTGATATTTTCACAGATTTACGCCTATTTGTTGTGTTATTACAAACCTTAGGCATTCGTATGATTATTGCTCATGCACAAGCATTGTTTGTGTCCCAGTCGTCCAGATGAAAAATGAAATTATTATTTTTTTTTACATTATATCTCTGATCGTCTTGAAACTCTGGATTCTGATAGAGGGCCATGAGACTTATACCTGAGTGCAAAAATGGAGGCTCTCTAGACCCTTCCAGAGCTGAGATATTGAGATCCCACATAGCAATAGCATTAATGCCATAAAAATTGTGGGTTCACGGACGGAGGAATTTTGGGACGGCGCTTGGTGCTACGGACCCCAGGGGGCCTCCTGAGTGCAGTAAAATAGTTTTATCACGACAGAAACTTTAGTTAAAATGTCTATCAAATATACTACCCGAAACCCATTCAAAAGATTGCAGGTGGGATGGTGTCCAACATAAAAATGGTAGGCTATGAAGCTCATACAGGTTTGGAACAAGAACAACATGAGGGTGAGTAAGTGATGACAAATATAATTTGTGGTTGAACTATACCTTCAAAGGCATAGTTCACCCAAAAATTTAAATTAGCCCATGATTCACCCTGGCCTCTAGCCATCCTTGGTGTATATGACATTCTTCTCTCAGAAGAAAACAATCAGAGTTATTTTAAACAATGTCCTGGCCCTTCCAAGCTTTATATTGGCTGTAAATGGTTGTTTCTGTTTTGAAGGTCCATAAAAGTGCATCTATCCATCATAAAAGTGCAAAATATATATTAATATAAAATATTTAAAATATTCATATTTAAGTTGGGCTTTAGATTTAAGTCAAATCCATATGTTCTTTTGGCTGGAAGTTATTTTACTATATAAAGTTTTAAATATGGATATTTTTCTTACATCTCCATTTTCCTCATTACTCCACATAAAGTGAACATCTGAGATATTTTCATCAGCCATATGTTCAAGCACTTCAGAACTGTATATTCTGCACATGAAAAAGTTTCAAAAATGTATCGGTACTGTGATATATATATATATATATATATATATATATATATATATATATATATATATAGATATATGTATATTTTATAAAAGAAATTTCAATCAGCATCACTGAAAATGTGACTTCAGTAGCTTTCAAACCTAGACAGACACATTTAAAAAAAATCCTGATTTAAAACGTGCAATTCTACAGTCGATTTTTAACTTTAATTAATAAGTTCAATCTTTCTATTTTACATACAAACTATGAAATACTGGCAAAAATATATACAAAATGTAAATACACTTTAGAAAATGTTGCTTGCTTCTGTGTTTGGAGTGAAGTGCTGCCATGCTTCTCTTCAATGTAGAGTTTTTATATATATATATATATATAATTACTACGTGCAGAGCTTTACTGGCATTTGATTGGATGACAAACGTCCAATCTCATGGACTGCAGGCTTTAAACTAGGTGAAATGATCCAGAAGTTAAAAAAAGAGGGCTGACATGTGATATCCATTGTAATCGACATTGGGTCTGAATGGGTTAAAAAAATGTTGATGTACACAGATAAATCATAAATACTGCAATATAAAAAAAATAATACTTTGAATAGTCAATTTCATGGTGACATTCATGTTGACAACTGCAGGGATCTTAGAATCTATTACATTATTGTCTTGTGGTGTGAACACTAATTTTTACATTGGTATGGATGGACACTGCATGATAAATGGATTGGACAGATCATTAAATAAATGTGTTTAAAAAAATAGTGTACAGCAAAGAAACAATCGTATGTACATTTCACTGGACAATATTCGAGTTCGGAATAAAACCTATCCTACTCATTTGAAAATAATATTTTGTCTCTTTAAAGACATTAATCAAAATTATTCACTTTTTAAAAATGTTATATATGGATATAAAATGGAACGTACTGGTTCTATGAAATGCTAAAATTAAACAATTGTTGTAATATTTTATTTTTTAGAAGACCGTAGTGTAGAGGAAAACATTTAACATTGCAGTGGTTTTAAATCTCATAAAAAGTAAAATGTACTCATGGTGCCATCCAGCAGTTATGCCCAAATGTGTTGTAACAGTTCTCTTACATCAGCAATTAAAAGAAAGCCCAATTACAAATTTATATGTACACCAAACATATAGAGTCAAAGTTTTCAAGTTAAACTCATTTCTTATGAGGAAATAGAATGATTACCAATGTAGTAAATGTTAACTTAGATCCTAACTTTTATCATGGAGTGTTGTGAGAGCATGTTCAAGTTAACAGCATATGTACAAAACATCCTAAAATCCAGAAGTGAGCTGTTCCAGTGTTTTCCTGATCCTTAGTCAGCTCAAAAGACATTTTGAACACATGACTGCTGCGGTTCTAGTATATAAACTAGCTCAGTACATATCAACATGAACAACAAACCATCTGAGCTCAATGAAAAGGTGCAGAAATGTCCCTTTGTGCTTGTTTCGGTACTAAAGCAAACACACTCAGCCTCTCTTCACCATCAGCCCACAGCAAAGATTCAACTACTGCTAAACAAATATAATAGATTCAAATTAATATAATGGATTTGAAAGGTACATGACATAACATGAACGGCACAAAGCCTCAGGATAAACTCATTTACATAATTAAATGGACGTTCCTTGCAGCAAATGTCGGAAACTCACAAACTGAAAGTTGCATAGCACCTATTGCAGTCTGAGCTATTACAATACGAGTCTTTATGCAACATGGTTATTTGTCAAACAAATACATTCCTTAAAAAGAAAACTGCAACAAAAAGAATATGTAAACATTGAAAATAAATGTAAAATAGAGAGAGAAAAAAACTGTCACTATATGCCATAACACAGAATACATGGTGATTAAAAAAAAAAAAAAAAAATTCATAATTTCCCCCCAAAAATGAAATGATAACAAGCATTCACATATTTGGCCTGATTTAGTCCTTATTTTCACCTCTACACTGATGTACAAAAGACAACACTGAGGTCTAAAACAAGACGACACAGAGCAGCTAAAGTCGACATTTGCGTAAAATCCGGCAATGCCACTCTACCTGAATTTCAGTGGGGCTACATCATAATTCACGAGCAAGAAAAACTCATCTCACTCCTTCAGATTATGTTGTATCAAAGCTCTACGCAACTAATTCATTCAGATCAACTGAATCCAAAGACACAGCAGAGCTTAAAAACAAACTTCCTCCCTACTTCCAGGAAGGAAAATGCCCTGAAACGTTTACTTTGATGCAACAACAGGCACATTTATCGTTTTTTTTTTTTTTATTATTATTATTATTTCTTGCGAACTGCATGTACGCATCGCTTCGTTTTCAGTAGAAATGACATATTTGTAGTCGGCTACCCGGGTCGTTTTTCCCCGGGCTGAAGAAGGGTGAGACAGGTTCGTCAAAGTATGTGACAAAGTTATAGATGCGTTTCATAGTGACGGCGTCGAAGAAAGTAACGTGGCCCCGGTCGTAATCCAAGAAGACGCCGACACGAGGGGAGTTCCAGTAGTCCGCCACGGGCACACGCGAGTCTTCCTCGTTGGCGTACAGTCGGTCTTGGAGACACAGGCTCCAGTAGCCAGCGGAGGGCGAGAGGTTTACAAAACCTTTGCGATTGCTGTACTCAGTGGTGACGCCCAGATACCAGACCCCCTTGTCCCGCACGTCCACCTCCCAGTAGTGCTGGCCGCTGGAATACTGGGCGGTTGCTAGCACCCCGAAAAAACGAGTGAAGCGTTGCGGCATGTCGGGCTCCTGGGAGCGTACGCGACCCTCCTCCACCTTGGTGTCAAAGTCGCTGATGGTCAACGAGGGGTGAGCGGTGTCTAAATCTAGAGTCAAATTCTGGGGCACTGGAAAACAGGGAACATCTGGTTAGCCGTTTCATCATGTCAACTTAACACTCGCAACAAATCATATGACTTGGCACCACATCTCTCACATGGCAAAATTTTGTGGGCAAACAAAAGGTTCATTGTCTATTGATAATGTTGCAAATGCATGAAGCACCGTTCACAAGGAAGCCATTTTCAAACCAAGCAGCTTTCTTTCTGCAGACATATATAGCTTTTCTGTTGAAAATTTGCCAATGGTAAATGTGGTCGCAACAATAGCACTCACTTGTGTGTAACACGTGCATCATCTTCTTCCACATGATGAGCTGAAAGGGTCCTGTGAACTCGGAGAAATCTGGAGGGGAGTTAGAGGCCTGGACGCCGAGGTTGACGTGGCACGGGCTGTGATGGGGGGGAAAAAAAGAACACATTGTGAGAGATAAAACCCTAATACATTGATTTTTAGCACAGCAGATTTAGCTAACAGGTTTAGGAATTAACAGATTTACATACCTCAAGTATGAATTACTGATAGTCTGGAGGGGGGAAAAAGTTAAATGTTAATAATGTCACATAGTGAGAACTGGAAGATATAGTGTCAATTAAAAAAAAAAACTCGCAATTTGCACAATATAAAAACACAGCGAGATATTCTGTCATAATTGTCAAAATGACAAGTAGTCACATTTAAAGGGATACTTCACCTCTGGAAAGATGAATGTGTATTTAAAATGGGTCATTTATGTATTAGAAATGTGTAATTTTTGTTTTAATTTGGAGCTTTCTAGACTGAGAAAAGCCAGAAAAAGTATTTTTGGCTTATGTGGATGAACGACAACAACTCCCAGAATGCACTTGCTTTGCTGCCCTAGGAGGCCACGCCTACCGGTAACAGAGCGCAGTAGTTAAACAACAAGTCTAGTGAGTCTCCATGATGAGTCTGCATGAAAATGTGTTTCGAGATCGCCCAAAATGACCGGGATTTGGCTTTTGCGCTCTACAGTCGCCATTCAATATGTTTGCTATGGCGAGCAGGACGAGTGAGGGCCGCGGGAGAACGGCGCGAGGCCGGAGGCGTGATTATCTATGAGCGACACTACACTCAGACTACATTCATGCTATGTTTACACGGAAACGATTTTGAAGAGAAAACGCAAAAGTGGCGTTGCGTCATCACTTTTTATTCTGCGTTTAGACGAGCGTTTTGTGTGGGAAATCCGCGTGCAAATGGTGACGCAAAAGTGTGTGAAATTCAATGTAGTATGCACTTCAGGCGGCTAGGAGTGCATACTACAACAACACCAAGTCCACGTGCCTGCGTACAACCTTCACTGTCAAGCAAACTTTTGTGTTTTTACCGTTTACACGGGAGCGCGGCGGTGGAGCGTTTTTAAGATTTCCACTCTGGAGGGTGGTTTCACTTTTTTGCGTTTTTAAGCCCCCAAAACGCCATCGCCGTGTAAACGAAAGGCACATCCGATAAAATATTTTTATGTTTTCACCCGCGAGCGTTCTCGTGTAAACAGGGCCTCAGATTCACCAATGGAATAAATTCAGTTAGATTGAAACAAAAGGTGTGCATGTAAACAATGAAAATTGCAAAATAACGATTTTTGCTTCATCGGAGGATTTTTTTTCCAGACAAAAAAAATACATAAATCTCTCGTCTCGGGGGATATGAGGGTGGAAAGCATGGTAATTTGAAAATACTACAGATTGTCTACTAATACAAAGCTTAATGCTAAATCCTAAAGGTCGGTTTACAGCAAGGACGATACTTGTGAAAATAACTATAGCTAGCTATAAAGTTATAACAAGGACAATTTTACGAGAATAGAGACCTCCACAGCTAAAATGATAACGACAGAAGAACAATATTGCAGGAATCACTTCCAGAATTGTTTTTTGTCTTCTGCTGAACACAAAGGAAGACATTTTGATAAATGTCGGTAACCAGACAGTTGATGGACCCAATATTTTTTTCCCTCTATGAAACTCAATGGGGTCCATTTACTAGGGTTTGCTTGCTGACATTCTTCAAAATATTTTCTTTTGTGTTCAGCAGAAGAAATTCATAAAGGAATAGTTCACAACCTGTAAGGGAGCATACAACACAACTGTTGGATGATATTTTTTGGATGCTAATATAGTTATTATATAGCTAATATTATTTTCATTCTTGCTGCGAACGGGCCTTTTCAATCAATAAAGTTGCAATTGTAAAATAAGAATTAACATTTGTCTTATTGTGTTTTTACTCGGAGGCGTAAATGGGCTTCATTTTAACAAATGTGATTAGGGACATTTTAGTTTCTAATATATCAGCTGTTGAATTTCTTCACCTCAAAGTTAGCGCTGTCACTCAGGTGATTTTGAATTTCAGTGATGGCTTTGTCCACTTTGGCTGCCTCGCTCTCCACACGCTTCAGGTTGGCATCGATCAGCCCGATAGTGGCCACCGCTTCGGCCTCCAACCTTTCCAACAGATCGTCCTTCTCATCCAACAAAAACTGAACCAGGGCGCCGACATCTTCCTGAATCTTCTCCTTCAAGGCTTGTTTTTTAAGCTGTTGAGAAATATTTGAGATTCGACATCAGGACCTCAACATGGATCATAAATCCTCAACAGGTTATACAACTAACAATTTCGAGTCATCTGTATGCCCAAAGTCAGCGTGGGAACAAATCAGGCTTTCATACCTTGACATCAGATCTGGCCTGCTCGTCTGTGCTCTTTACTCTAGTACACATGGATTTCTGCCAGTTCAGCTTGATGAGTCTTAGCTTGAGCTCACTCTGCATATTAAATAAGAGAGAAAACTTTAGACGGGTAGTGTTACAGCACAAACTATTATGCAAGTACAATCAGTAATGGGAGAAATATTTCTGTGAGGGATTTTGTGGACATATGGACCTTACTGTATCAGCAAAGATACGAAAGTTCCAATAACGAAACTGGACATGAGACTTGAGGGAGTTTAGCATTGCAGACATCAAATGTTTAAACATGTTTAACCTTTGGCTGTGAGCGAAGAGTGTCACAAAGAATCCAAAGGGAAAGATAATTCACAGAAAATACATCACACTTTCCTTGTGGAAGTTTCCAGAAAAGTGTAAGAAATTAACTTCTTGCCCACCAGCCACAGTTACTGATGAAAGCACAATTTTATCAGCCATTTTGATTATTTATTTTTTTTTACCAGCCATTTTGATTTTCCAAATATATTCAAATTCTAATATGTAATCCAACTAATAATATATAAATAATAACATATAGGTTAACAACATACATTAACCATAATATGTGGAATTATACAACGATAGTTAGTTTAAAAATAAAATACATACATTAACAATATAATATTTTATTAATACACTACCCAGTCAAAAGAAAAAAAGTCGTAGGCAAAAGTCAATGGATCATTATTTCGGTAATTATTGTTTCTAGCATGTTTGGCAACAGTTCTTCTAACCTGAATTGATGAAGTGTGTAGCTTTTCATTTCTTAAACATCCATGTAGGAAGATACATCATGGTCATATTCCATAATGGCAATGTCAGGATTCATCAGGCTCAATTTGTGAAAATCATTTTCACACATGAATTGGCACCTATGAAGTCTTTGTGATGTCCTGGAGTAGACCAGAAATTTGATGTGATGTTATTTCCATCATGAGGTGCATCAATGTTTGGTCAAGATCTTGTATTGGCAATGTCAAGCACTCTGTAAAGTCTATTCCAACACATCCCAAAGACTTTCAATTCATTTAAGGTCTTGACTAAGAGGTAAAAATTATTCTTCCGAACATTCTTTCATAATTTGAGCCTGAAGAATCTTGGCTTTGTGATTAAATCTCCTCACAGGCTCACAAACATCTGTGTATCAGCCACAGTGGCTAGATGAGAAAAATGACCTGCTGCTGTGCAAAAAGCAGGTGACGGGAGTTCATTTCACACCCTGTTCCGAACACTGGTTCTAACAATTGTCTCACATTAAGACTGCAAACGATGCCTAAGTGCTTCTTCAAGCCATTTAAAGGCTGTCTGTGTTTGTTAAATAAAAACACTTAAAGTGCTAAACCCCACATGTACATCCAGCATTAGTTAGACAGATAGTTAGTCTTTGTTCTATCTCCAAGGTTGGCCAAGAAACAACATCAACGGTTTCTAGTGCCAAGTCAGACATTTAGACTAAGATTAACAGGAAGTAGGGCAAGAAGAGAGGAAAAATAGACACCACAAAAGAGCAATAGAGACAGAAAGGCTAATAATTACCAAAAACCAACAAACTCTGAGGAAAAAAGGAATCTAGTACAAACCTTCATGTCTTCAACAACCTCGGGTACAGGAGCAACATCGTGGTGTCTATAAAAAAATAATAAAATTATGTATTGTTTATTTCCGAAGACCATTTTATTGCAAACTTTGACAACAAAGAGCATTGGTCCTCAGACAGTGGTCAATGCATTATAACCGATTGAGCGGACATCATGTCTGTCCATCAATTCAGTGTCTAGGTAACGGTAGGTTGAGACAAGCCTAATGTGGGACAAACATATGGGGTCCACTGAGAGCCTCACCTGTGCGCTCTGGATTCCCGACACACCACGCAGATGGGCTTTCTGTCCGTGTGGCAGTACAGTTTCAGTTCCTCGTGGTGTCGCTCACATTTCCCGTCCATTTTCACGGGTTTTGCGGGTGCAGAGGGCCTACACGTCTTCAGGTAATCGAAGTCGCTCAGTTTATCCACTAAGTTCTTTACCAGGTAGTTCTTGGTGAAACTCATTTTTGCGAACACCTGCAAAAAAGGACACAGTGTCATGTAACGTTACGAGGCAGAAAAGTATTGGTGCTGCACTGAGAAAACGCTCGTGCGGCAATTTGTATCTTGTGATTCAATCAACGTGGTCAGAGTAATCACACCGACCTAACATTACCAACATAGCAAAGTACGGTTATTATTTAGACTGTCGGTTTGAGCCATGATTAAGACGTTAATGTATGTAAACCCGTTATGTGAATTTAAGCAGCTGTAACTTAGCTAACGTTAAGCAACCCAGGATGTAGCAACGTTTATCAAAACAAACCACGCACCATCCTGCACTCGGGACACTGGTAACCAACATCATCGCCTCCATTTTCCTCCCAGTGCATCAAAATGCACATGCGGCAGAAATTGTGGCCGCATTTTAAAATGACAGGGTCGTCGAAGTAATCGAGGCAGATAGAACAGACTAATTCCTTCTGAAGCTCTCCCCTCGAATCTCCGGCAGTGGCCATGTTTCCCCAAGCAACAGTCTTACTGTTTTACACAGGGCCTGGAAGAGAGAGAGAGCCCATTCTCTACTCACTTCCTGGTCCACTCACGTGGGGGTCCAGTCAGCAAATGGCAATTCTGATTGGTTATGTTATCAAGGCTTCTTGCGCGAATCGGTTCTTTCGAAGAGCTTATCAAAGAACCGGTTCAGCATACACTGCGCCATTAATATTTAGAAATACATTAAAAATTCTAATAACCCTTTACTTATTGAAAAGAAAATGTAATATGTTTTGATTTCCTTATAAGACTTTGAAATAAGAAATAGGAATAGGTCTGAAGTGTTCACCTTTCCATGCAAATTGACTGTTTATATACCATTCATCTGTATAAATATTTTATTTTGTTTTTCAATAAAAAATAAATAAAAAAATGACACCATTAAAAAGTCATACGAGCACAATTAATATGATTTTATCCAACAAAGTGGCTTGTTGTGCTTGTGCTGCCATCATAGATATCCATAATAAAGCCTAGATGTCTCGTCCGCCCTGCTGGTCACCTGGCGGCCATCTTGTCACAGGCAGGTCGCTCACTCTAACATTGAGTTTAAATGATGCGTACTTTTTAAATAACCATAACCTGCTCAACTTTCTACCGATTTTCAAACGAGTTGGTTTGTTTCAAACGTCAGAGATGTAGTTATTATGACACTGCATACTTACTAACAATAAGTGTGTAAATAAATAATAATACAGAATCATAGCCACGTTAATAATGTTTGTAAGAAACCAAACAGTTTGTAAAACAAGATTTAAACTAGATAAGAGTTTGTGTTCTTGTTGATCACTCGTCTTACATCAGTTACCACACAGCCCCAGAAAGCTTGCCTGTGAAAAGATGGCCACCGGTGATGACGATAGAGACTCAGCCATAAGACATGGATATCTATGGCTGCCATGAGCCAGTTTACACTTACATCCAGATATTTCATTTTGTTTAAGCAATTTCTGCACCAAAACAATTAAATTCCTATATAACTATGAATTAAAGGGTTATGCAAAAATGAAAACTCTCACATCACTGACACTTACCCACCACCTTATTGTTCCAAACCTGTATGAATGTATGTGTTGCACATAAAATAAGATATTTTAAAGAATGTTGGTAATCAAACAGTTTCATGGTCCACATTGACTTCCACAGTAAGAAAAAAATTCAATGAAAGTTAATGGCTACCTTCAACTGTCTGGTTACCAACATTCTTTAAAATATCTAGTTTTGTTCAGCAGAATACAGATTTGGAACAACATGAGGGTGAGTAAATGATGACAGAATTATCATTTTTTGGGTGAACTATCCCTTTAAGAACAACTGAACAGAACATTGTCGTCACAGTAATAAGACTTTCAAGTTTTAAGACTTGTTTATTTTGTGCTTCAAGGCCCAGTACATAAAAATGCTTTTAGCATTGGAAATACTTAGCTGTGAACCATGTACAAAAACACAATATCTCACCATAAATACCATTTCAAACAAAGAATATTTCATTGTGCCCAAAACATCATGCTCATGTCTGTTAATCAGCCTCACAATCCTCTGTGAAAATGGGAACAATCCACCGATTTTATTGCATAGCACATTTCTTTTTTAAATATTATCAGCCTGATGAGGAATATATTTGTCTGGAGGTGAAATGAATTTGACAACATGATGCTGGTTTTTCATAGATCAGTTCTAGACTAATAAACGTGAATATGTTTTTAAATGCATACACAAACTCTAGCCTTGAAGTGTCAAAAATGTGATGGTTGATACAAAAGTGGACCTGGTCTGGAAAAAAACAACTGCAAGAGATTTGACTGCAAAACACAGTGAAACACAAATGTGGAAATCTGAGGGATTTCCGCTGTCACAGTTTTCCCCCTTATTTTAAAACACAGCAATAATTAATGCATGCGGCTCTCATGAATACTAACGCTTAAAATGATATAACAAACAAATATTAATAAAAACAGCAGCAACAAGATGAAATTTGACAACATCTGATAGACAATGTAAACTTTCGGACAACAACTATTTGACAGTTTGATATGAAATGCATATTCAGCATTTCTCTATTGAGAGCATGGCACTTGCTGTTAAAAACCAGCATATATGTTAAACACACTGAGAAAAGAAGTCATATTCTCCAAAGACATCACATATCCCAAAATACAGTAGCCAATGCTGTAATACAAGTAAATATTTAATACTTGAGATAAAGGTGAAATACACAATACCAGTGTCAGTGTTGTGATCAGTTCATTTGAGTGCACCATTTCATTAACAATGATTCTCAGACCACGTATTTTTTGTAAATGCCTCTTTATTATCAACAAAGTGGTAGAAATAGTAAAGTTAGTGAGGGGTTCTCAAAGGGAGTTTCTTTAAAATGTAGAATGTTTTGATGAACTTTCACACACTTTGAATAATCACCGTGGTATAGAAATACACACAATATTGTATTAGTAACGAATTAAAGGTTGGATAGTAATAAATTACCTCAGGGTAATAGAGATTCTTTGTTTCTTTCTTTCATTCATTCATTCTTTCATTCTTTTTTTCTTTCTTTCTTTCTTTCTTTCTTTCTTTCTTTAATTAAAAAAATTAATTCACCTAAAACACCTAAAAATGATTAAATTAAATGTATCAAAGGATACATTCGTTTATTTGTTACAGTTATTTATTTTATTTTTAAAAATTTAAAAATTTTATTTTAACTAATAAGATTTAATTAATATTATTATTTTTTAAATTGATTTATTTGAATCGATTTAAATGTCTTTTTTTTTTAACCACGTCACCTGGCACACCTCGACAATTAATTGCTGGACGAGCAAAATTCAGATTGAAAGGATACAATGTCACTTGGCCATGGCATGAGAAGTGGATGGCGATTTCTTTGGGCTGGTGATGAACTGGGTCGTGAGATCTCGGTAAGATAAAACCTGTGAGAGGCACTTGTTTAAAACAAAGAAAACAAAACAAACGGATCCGATGAATGACTAAGGAGAACAGCACAGTCTCCGAGTAGTCCATTAGTCCTTCAGACCTCCGAGCTGTCTCCATTATCAAGGCTACATCGAACTATAACAGGCTGCAGGCTGGACGAGACACTTGGGGCCTTTTTTGCAGGTGTCCGCCTTGAGCGAACCATCAGTGCCAACACTACACCCACGAGGATGGTGAGAAGCAGTCCCACGAGGACTCCCGCCACCGTTACCGCGTCCTCTTTGGGATCTCGCCCACTGAGCTCCCGTGGAGACAGTCCATCCGCGAGCAGCTCCTCCCCGGGCGCAGAGCGCCGTTGCCTGCGGTCCAGAGCGACGCGCATGATATTCGTTCCTCGGTTGTTGTCGGGTCCGATATCCTCTGGGACGTCTCTGTTGGCCCGTCTGGAGCGTCCTCTGGCCTCCGCTCGGACGAGGTCACCTGATGTTATTGAGTGGTACTCCGCACTTCGCTTGCCAATCCCACGCTTGGCGTTGTCTTTTGAACGCACAGTATAGATGGTGTGAATGAACCACTCTCTCCCGACCGCCACCTACAGAACAGAAGGACAAGAGGATTTCATCAAGTCATGCTGATTGACCTATTAAATGACAGGAATCCAGCATGTGATGTCACAGATGTGCAGTACTCCAGTGGATGTAATCACACCATAAGTAATGAAGGTTTAAAAGGATTAGACCTGGAAAAGGGGAGTAGAATCCAGTCTGAATCCGTCAGATCCTGGCTGCTTCACCAGAGAGAGGGCAGAGGGGTCGTCTACAGCCAGCTGGGCTTTGAAACTCATGTCTCCAAAACTCTTGGCCTGAGTCTCGGGCTGGGCTTTGTCCTAGAAGCAAGGTGAAGTCATGGGACTTTTATTAGACAAAAATTTCTCAACAGAACACTTTAAAAAGTATATAAATGAATGTATTTCAATTATATTATGCAATAAAAATGTATTAAAATAAGATTTAATTTGATGTATTTTATTTATTTTATAGTTATTTTAGTATTATTTATAAACTATTATAGAATTTGTTTCATTTTTTAACATCATTATTTAGCTTTATTTATATTTATTACATTTTTTGTGTTAGTAATTTTAAACTTAAAAAGCTGTAAAATTTGATTTCAATTCATGAAAATTCTTTTCATTCTTTTTAGTTTTAGATGACAATAACAATACTGCTAACATACTCACAATGATTTTGAATCGGTAGAGCAGGGAGGGAGAGTCTGCAAGGCATCCGAACTCAGATTTGGCGGGGTTGTATTTAGGAACATATCCGTCAGCGCCGGTGCACAGATACACCTTTTCGATGTTACAGTAGAAAGAGTCCCCTAGGTTCTGCACAGGGTCCACCATCACTCGTCCATAGATTGTGTCGCCTCGAGGAGTCAGTATAACCCAGAACATTAACTTAAACAACCTAGATTTTTACACGTTCTGATGAAAACATAATTAATATTTGTCCATCCAAAAAACCCGCTGTCATGCTTTACAATGCTTGCTATGTGGTGGTTCATGTGGTTCTCAGTGCATTGCTAGGTGGTTCCTATTATATGGTGCTCTGGGTAGTTGCTAACATTCAATCAAGCAATTACATACCTTCAATTGCTTAAAGAAATAGCCTCTTGAATTGATTAAGTTATACAGTATGTGTTCCAGTAGACATACCCGCAGAAAAAGCCGCATCACTCTCCTGACCGAAACCCATAGATCCATCGGACAGCCACAACGCCTTCTTAGACAACAGGAACATCTGTGTGTTTAGGCTAAACTCCACAGCGACAGGGTCACTCACCTAAACAAGTACAGACATGAATGCTTCTTTAGTAGTGCTTCAGATTTAACTTACACAATATATTACAATACATTTTTTGAAATACAAGCAACTAATTATATATATATATATATACACACACACATACTCTATATACACACACACATACATACAGTAGACTGGATTCTTCCCTCATTAATACACTGTTCTTCTATTACAAATTATATTATAAACATAAGTCTAGTGAGCATTTAAAATAAAACAAAAAAACATGAATTTGAGAATTTATTTTACTTCCTCTTTAAAGCAAAATTATTTTTTAGTTTACCTGTTGGAAGCGGATGTCAAGATCAAAAGTGACGGGCTCTCTAGGGTTGCAGACCGGAGGAACGGTGTACTCCACATTCAGTGCTGTTGTACATGGGATCAACTTCACTGTGTAAGTGCCCGAATAATCACGAACCTGCGGGTCACCGGCACACAGGGATCATACATGTTTAACATTG
Organism: Pimephales promelas; assembly: GCF_016745375.1. Next base: position 593,036 of record NW_024121142.1, read on the forward strand.
CGTTCGTTTTTTTACATTCGTTTTCAACAAAACTTCAGGACACATTGGGACACAAAACTTCAGGACACATTACATTGGACATCAAGTGGTGACTCAAATACAACCAAAATTGTTTATCATACAAAATAAACAAAACTTTACCTAATCTTGTAAAGCCTGACATAATAATAATCAGAAAAATCTAATTATTTTTCAAATTAAATCATAATTTCTAACTATTATTTCATGTATTTCAGGCTTGACAAGATTTGGTAAAGTTTTGTTTACTTGCATTTAATGGTTTATTGCAGAAGAAAAAAAATATATATAAATGCATTTGTGTTTTTTGTTGAGTACCATATTTGATAAATCAGGCTTTTATGGCTCATATACTGTAGTATGATATTGCATAATTTGGAGCTAAAAAAAAATTGAGCTCCAAAATTAAGATAAATTGAAACACCTGATTTGTATTCAAAATATACAATTTGGAGAAGTTGCTGATATTTAAATGCCAAAAAGGTCAAATGAAATCCTGATAGCTATTAGCTTGTAATACTTGTAATATAAAGCAATGATGTTGTCTTTATAACAGTATAGAAGACTACTTGCATAAAGTTAATATAGAATCAGTTGTCATTCTATATCTCCCAATAATACGTAATATGTAAGACAATATTTAAATGCTTAGTTTTATCATCAATGTCCTGTGGTGTTTATTGTGGGGGGTAATATACAGTATATATATATATATATATATATATATATATATATATATATATATATATATAATTTTTGGGGCTGTCAAACGATTAATTGTGATTAATCGCATTCCAAAATAAAAGTTTGTGTTTACATAATATATGTGGGTCCACTGTGTATAATTATTTTATATAAATAAACACACAAACATGCTTGTATATATTTAAGAAATATTTTCATGTATATACTGCATATAGATTTATATATAACTTGTATTATATATATATAAATATAAATATTTTATATATTAATATTTTTTTTCTTAAATATACATGCATGTGTGTGTATTTATATATATATATATATATTCAAAATAATTATACACAGTGCACCCACATACAGTATATTATGTAAACACAAACTTTTATTTTGGATGTGATTAATCGTGATTAATCGTGATTAATCATTTCACAGCCCTAAAAATGTTATATAATGCATTCTATGCAATTCAATGCAATACAATGATGATTGATAGATGTTAAATGTGCCTCAAAAGCCTGATGCATCATATCTGATACTCAGATTTTAATATAACTCTTCATTAATAAATAAATAAAAAATGTATAGGGTTACAGTCAAAAACTGGGGAAAGAGCGATCAACTCACAGCAAAGTCTGATATGAACATCCACTGCTGGATGGGCTGGCTGTAGGTCGGCTCAGTCCTAACCAGAGTGAGGTTAAAGGTCAAGCCTGGGTGGTCTGCACTCAACACTATGGACTTCACAGAGGATGCTGGGTAATCAGGTGAGAGATAGCAAGTTCATTTAATCAATTCAACCAAAAGAAACATTTTGCCATTACTTCCATACGCTATGTACATGATCTTGATTCTACCTGCTGTCTTCAGACTCCTCAAATTTGCTGCTGGAAGGAACAGCTCTTTATTATACGAAACAAAATTGATACAATTAATAACATTAATAAGATTTCATATTTGGAAGACATGTAGAGAAGGGAGATTTACCATTGTGTACCGCTACAAACAACCCTCTGAAGCGAGCTTCTGTGCGGAAGTTCACCACAAGCCTCCCCTGCTCATTAATCCTCATGCTGGTTGGATATAAAGCTCCTGCAGAGTAAACATGCTCCAATATGAAGATCTTTAATTATAAATATTCTATGACACACCCTGCACTAGTTCAATATTTCTCTATCAGTTATTGTGCTTTCCATTTCCATGACAGCCAAAAATAACATCAAAATTACTGTACGGTACACAAATAACAAATGTATTGAAAATATGATTTTATATTTATAGGAAAGATGTGAAATTACCCTTATTGGAACTGTCTCTAAACATTATAAAAGAAATATTTGAATTAAAAAAAAAGAGAAATTATGGCATTAACACCAGACGTCACTTAAGAGACTTAAAATGATTTAAACTAGAATGATTTTTTATAACATTTATATAACATAACCAGTGGTGGAGGAAGTACTGAATATCAGTACTTAAGTAAAAGTACAAATATCCAGATAAATATTTACTTTAGTAAAAGTAGAAGTAACACAATGACAACCATACTTAAGTAAAAAGTAAAAAGTACCTGATTTTAAATGTACTTTAAGTATTAAAAGTAAAAGTACTTGCATAACAATTTATTCTCTTCTATTTTCTAATGATTAATAAAACATTTCATTCTAACTCATTCAACCTAATACTCCTATAATGATGTTCAATAATGATGGAAAAAAATTGTTGTCACCATTTCTGAAACAAGCTTGTAATTAGGCAATATATATATATATATATATATATATATATATAATATACAGTATATATAGCTACACATCATGCTTATCCTTACTATATGTTAATGTTTGGCAGTAAACGCGATTCATTTATAATGTTATTCTGAACCTCTTAGCTTGCCATAATCCTAACCAAACGTATATTACACACGGTGCGTTTCCTATGCACGTAAAAACAAATTTTCGGGTATAAATTGCACGATAAACGCACTGCGTGCGAGACGCATTTTTATGTAACCGGGCTGATATATCTATGGCAACCAAATGTCACTGGTGAGACAAACGTGCAGTGAACGGACGGTCAGATTACGTTTTGGCAGGGGAAAAACTGATCAGAAAATGTAACGAAAATGTAACAGAAGTTGTAGAATTGTAGTGGAGTAGAAAGTACAATAATTGCTGCAAAATGTAACGAAGTAAAAGTAAAAAGTATGCACTATTTATTCTACTTAAGTAAAGTAAAAATACGTGAAAAATGTACTTAAGTAAAGTAACAAAGTATTTGTACTTCGTTACATTCCACCACTGAACATAACAATACACATATTGCCTAATTCATAGAACATTTTACTCTTAGAGCAGAGGTTTTCAAACTGGGGTCCTGGGAGAGTGCTAAGGGGTCCATGGAAAAGTATGTAAACATGTAAATGAATAATACATCTAATAGTGAGTAGAAAAATTAATAAGTGAATATATTTTACACATTTATAATTTCAAGTGTATAAATTGAGGTTTGGGGGTGCTTCGCACAAGGTTTGCATATCTGGAGGGTCCATGGCATCTAAAAGATTGAATAACCCTTTTATTTTTATTTTTACTGACGATAAATAAATGTGGTGCACAAATTCCTGACTTGCCTTGCAGTTCTGCCTGAGGAGGGCTACCGACACCATCCTTCCACAAGATGGCAGTGTCGTACACGAAGGTGAGCCGCAGCTCAGAATGCAGGTCGAAGTGTTGCCAGCCTCCTGCGCCCACAGGGGAATGAAACACGTATGAGACGTGCAGAGGAACCCGCAGGGTCACGTACGACTGCACCAGGTTCAGCACCTTTTAAAAACACATTCAAATAATACTGAAGATGCATATCTCCAAACACTGCAAAATGCAAAAACACTCTGTAAAGAAGACCTATTATGCTTTTTTTTTTTTACACTTTCAACTTTCGTTATGTGCAGGGGTCTGCAAAGATACAAAGCGCACGTTTTTCTCTAGAAGTAAGCATTGTGTCTAAACTCCATGAAGTAGAGTGTCGAAGTTATATGACGTCACTTTGTAGGCCAAAACGCGAAAGCGAGTTAGCATTTTAGCACGTCCGGTTCCCTCGCCCTAAATGGGTTTTTGCTAAATCGCCTGAAATAAGGTCTGTAGTTAACAAAGCTTCTAAATATTTCCACGTTTTGATCTATGACATTAAACACACCAGTTATAACCTGCTTGTGTTTTTTTAAACTTTATTTAGGCTTCAAAATGTATACATTTTAGATTAACTTGTAAAGATTATCTTGTTAGACAAAACGTGTAAGGGTCACAACTCTTTGTTGAACACAGATCTTATTTTATGCGATTTTAATAAAGTCTATGGGGAAAATGGATAACTTTTCGATCGACGGAACCCATGCCGCGCTAACTTCTGAGTTGTCCAAGTGACATAATACCAGTGGCGGCTGCTGGTCTTTCAAAGAGGGGAAGCTCTTTTTTCTTCTTCTTTTTTTTTAAACTCGACTGTCAGGTGTGGGGATGGTGAAAAGAGCGAGGACTCGATGCAGAGTTGATGGGCTTTATTTTATTGATAAAAAAAAAAACAAAAAAACAAGGGAAATAGATTGGGAGCAAAAAAGGCAGGTAACGAGGGAGGACATGTGGGGTAATAATCTATTTAAAATAACTAATAATCAGGAAACAAGATGGGAGTCGACACAATGACAGGAAAGCACATATGGCACAACAAACACATGACAAGCACAAGCCATGTGCTCATACCAAACATGACAAAAACACATGACCAATAAAACAAATTAAAAAGCAATTGTGCTCACACAAAATGAGACACGTGTTCACACAGAACATGACAACATGAAAGCACACAGCTAGTTTAAAACACAAGCTGTGTGCTATACAGCACAAGACAAAACATGACATGACAGCACGCGGCCGACGTAAACACAAACCATGTGCCACACAATACACAACACACTGAACAGAGCGAACACGACAAGACAGAACGCTAACGTTACGCATGAGTACGACCATAAGGTCATCCTGTGCACTGCACTCACAACCGAAAACAAACACGCGGAGAATGCATGTCCGAATCTCAACACAAAACTGAAACCAAACTAGACAGATGTGCCGTGATTCAAACACCACGCCCACACATGTAAGACACCTGACATCGACGGAAGAAATGTGGGAATTAGGTTGAACTGTGAAATATCTGATGAAAATTGCAAATACTAAGAAATATGTTACAGCAGTTCGTCTTTCGAGTAAAATACACACAAAATTCGCGACGAGACTGGGCACGAAGTCTTTAAACTAGCTTCCGCGTCAGCGATTTTTTTATTGGGTGAAATCGCTGTCAATCAAAAGGAGATGCAATCCTCCAATCATCACGCGGACGCCCGGACGCCAGGCCAGCCCACTTCCCTATTAACCCCAGAGACGCCCGGCGTCCGTGGGCGGGACATAATCGCAGCATTTATCCAATGACCGTCTACTTTAACAGCACTGAAAAAAACTGTTCAAAGCAGCCCCATTGAAGTCAATGGACGCCGAGCTTCAACGGGGAAATGCCATAGGAAAATGCATGCACTGTGACGCGCTACAGGTATGCATGAGAAGGAGATCAAGTCAGTCGACCTGCTATTTGTAGCTTATTCTGAACGAACTCGTCTTCGAGATTACCGTGTTCTAACGCATTTTTACTCATTAAAATGTTAACATAATAGTACACATTTGATCATTATTTGTTTGACATTATAGGGGAAGCTGAGCTTCCCTTGCAGTCTTTAAGAAATCTCCACTGCATAATACATTTGGCACGTCGAGTCCAAAAACGTAAACGTCACAATAGTACTCATGTGAATAATTCCTGCCAAAGCCACACGAGATGCTAAGGAGAGTGATATTTGTGAGATGAGATATTGACCAATCAGTGCACTTTTCTGAAAGAGGGGCTACATAAAGACAGGAACAAAACAGTGCATTACCCAGCATTACTGATAGACTGCGAAGAAAGCTGCTTCAAAAATGTAAAATATATGAAAAATAGAGGTTGCAATTAATCCATGCTGGCTGTTAGACAAAGTAAAGTTCATCAATAAGCCCGGAAGCATTTTGTCTGAGGAAAAGATTAGCGGTTTTGATTGAATGAAACATTTGCTAATTTACATAGTCAATTATAATCAAAATACCATGCTATAAAAATGTGCTCCTCGGTAATGAGGCCAGTCTGAACGAACACCTGCTGGACTGGGTTTAATCAAGACGAGAAAAATCCCCATGCTCATTGGCAAAATCCCATCCTGAGGGAAAGATATGGAGATATATTTGGTGCAAAACCACCGAGCGCCTGTGACAGAGAAATTTGTAGTTGGAAAGAATAGCCACACATGTGTATCAGTGAATGTGAAGTCACAGAGAAAAATGTTTTAAGAGTGTATAAAACATTCTTTGTGTATAAAGTACAGCAAACTTCAACTTGTCGTATAAATTGCACCTTGCAAAGCTTTAACTGTGGCTCTTACTAATCGTTATCATTTGGTATACCTTTGCAATACATTAAATAAACCCTCATAAGTGTATCTGTGGGCTGAAAATATCACCAAAAATATCTTCATAGAAAGAAAAGAAAGGCTTTTCATATTCAACCAGCTCCGTGTTCAATATCCCCAGTAGAATCCAGGTACATCCTTTAGATGAAGGGTTTTGAATTCACATCTTGTTTATTGGAGCTATTGCAGATTTTAAGGCTTAAGTTTGTAATAACATAGATCATTCAGACATTTAGACCCTAGATTACGAAGGGGAGGCATTGAAGCAAGACCTTAAATTCAGAAATGAAATGAATGAATACAAAAGCTCTGCGGGTTACAGCAAAGTCTACTCTTCTGTTGAGGACAAAGTGTGCCAGAAATAAATCCTGAGTGCTATGGCTGCCAGTTTATGCTGTGCATAATAACAGATGAAAACAAAGAAAAGTCCAAAAGCATAACCCTACCTATGGAGACGTGTTATTCAATTTTATGCAACTAGATGTTCTGTTTAAACATGCTCCCGCAACTCTAGTCCATAGCATATACTGTAGACTATAAATTAAGGTGAAAAGAAATGAAGGTTTTTGATGAAAACATTCCAGGATTTTCTCCATATAATGGACTTCAATGGGAACCAAACGGTTCAAGGTCCAAATGAGAGTTTCAGTGCAGCTTCAAATGCCTTTAAATGACACCAGACGATGAATAAGGGTCTTATCTAGCGAAACGATCAGTCATTTAAAAAAAAATAATAAAGTTTAAGTTTTATAAGCACAAATGCTCGCCTTGCTCTGTTCTGTGATGTGCGTTCGTGACTCTCCTGTTCAAACTTGTTCATCAAAATGAACAAATCTTTTTTCGAGTCGATGACTCAAAGGGTCCTAGACAAGACCCTTATTCATCGTCTGCAACCGTTTAAAGCCCTTTGAAGCTGCTCTGAAACTCTCATTTGGACCTTGAACCGTTTGGTTCCCAATGAATTCCATTATATGGAGAAAATCCTGGAATGTTTTCATCAAAAACCTTAATTTATTTTCAACTGAAGAAAGAAAGACGTGGACATCTTGGATGACATGGGGGTGAGTAAATCAACAAAAGATTTTTTAAATGTGAACTAGTCAGCGGCTCAGATCAAAATCGAAAATGTCAGATTCATGTAATTTTGACAAAAACAAAGAAAATTCGAAATTGGGTTACTTTGACAGTGTGAACTTACTCTACGGCCCTGGCTAAAGCTATAGTGATGTAAACACATCTACTAAAGTGAAGAGATAAATGAGGAACCAGACATCTATTGTCTTCACAAACCAGGGAATTCGTTTCATAGCCGTAGGACAAGAACAGTTGCAATTTATGAACCACTAGTCATTAGAAGTCTGAAATCTGCGACGACGTCTCACCTGCCCATCTGTTCCGATCGTTCCCCCGCAGTCTGTGAGCAGCTCAGACATGTCATAATAACTCACAAACTCCCACAGACAGGCCTCCAAGTTCAGGTTCCTGTAGAAGCGTAGAGTGCTCTGGCCTCTGATGGCAGGGTTGTACTGATACGGCAAAGTCTCCCCGACGCTCTCTATATTCCGGGTGGCCTTGGTTAGAAAGCCATGTCGTGTGGACACCTCATTAAAGTCCAGCAGATTGGAGCACCTGTGGTTTCCCACTCGAGTGCCATCGGGGCTCAGAGTGAGCTCAAAGTTGGACAGCGCACGAGTGGAGACTACAGGGAGCATGCCTGGGGCACATAGAAAATAAATGACAATTAAACTGAAATCACATTCATTATGCTGCCTTAATAAAGAAGAATAAGTCATAACATTGTTTATGAGATATACCACAGAAATATGAATCTGAAAATGAAAATTTTCTCATTATTTTCTTGAATTATGTTTTTTTTTGTAAACACAAAAAGGAGATATTTTGAAGAATGCGAATGCTCCTCTTTTCTATGTAGCATTTAGCAATCAAAACAACAACAAAAAACACTATTTTCCTATCTTTTAAATCTATATATGAAGAGTTCAGATGCAAAAGCCTCTAAGTGCCATTTGAAATTTTCTTCTAAAATGCTAATTTGTATCAAGCTTGTATATTTAAGTTCAGTGATTTCACTTAAATGGCAATGATAATTACCTATTAATTGTTATTTAAGTGAAATTACTGAACTTAAATATACAAGTTTGATAAAAATCATCATTAAAGAAGAAAATTTCAAATGGCATTTAGAGGCTTTTGCATCTGAACTCTTCATATTCAAACTTTATCATCAATTATTACACATTCAAATCTTTACTTGCATATCAGTCCAAATGAGATGTGAGAACTACTACAGACAGGAATATATTTTATATTTGTACATTTACAATCTTACATTTGAATCTTTTCCTCACACAAAGCTATCATATGGTTTCAGAGGACGAGAAATATTTGTTTATGTGCGACAATCTTCAAAAATTTCACAGAAGAAATAAAGATTTGCGTTTTGAACAACATTAGGGTAAATAATGATATAATTTTTGTGTGAAATAATAATTATATTATTTTTAGTATTGTAGGAAAAGCTATGGAAAAAAAGAACAGCTAACGCAGCTTTTGATGAGTTAAGAAGGTAATATTAATGCAAGTACGTAACCATAGTTTGTCTTGCTTGGCCTAGATTTTTGACGTGAAAAATTACTAGTGACAATTTATTCCCAAAATACTTTGCACTCTTTTATTACTTTAATCCCAGAAATCTTTTTGATCGAAGACAAACATGATTTTGATGGAAAACGCTGTTGGCAAATTTGTGTCATTTGATATGTTTATGCATATTTCAGACTTTGATATAAGCTTTGGAAGAGAGCTGTAATATTTAATTTTGACAGCAAATAACGCATTAATCCCACAAGAATACCCCTTTCCCCCCAAAGGGAATATATAAGTAGGGTTTCTCACGTCGAAGCTGAACTAAGCAAACAACCTGGCAGCCAGAGGGGAAATAACTCTCTCACCGTCTATGTGGGGCATGGTGACAGTAAGCTTGATGAGATTGGCATATTCCGAGTCTTCAGCGCCTGTATAACGTAGTTTGGCAGAAAAGGGCTCAGCACCTACTGTCCCAAATTTACGTGGCTGGCACATTCCTGCCCAGGAACATCAAAGACATGAAACATTACTTCAAGCATATTACCACCTACTGACAGTCTAATTCCACATTGCAAATAGTACATTATAAACCAGCAGCTCAGGAGCTGCTATACAAAAGCAAACCATTTTTATATGATTCCACTTAATGTAATGGTTTTGGGCTCACCTTCCTCCATGCTAATAGACACAATGGGGCTGCTCAGCTCCAAACCTTCATCGCCATTAGTATTCACGGCACGGGCCGCGCACTGCACTCTCGAGCCCGCTTGGAAGTAAATGGAGTCGAGGGTGATCATCTTGGAAGACGTAAAGAAGGTTTCGAAGTCAGCCTCTCGCATGGGGCTGGTGACGCCATCCGGACCACTGGGGGCGCCGATGAGCCATCGGTAATGAGTCAGTGTGTCGTTGATGCGCTCGCTAATGCAGATGGAGCCTGTTTTGTCATAGTCTGGATATTTCGGGTTACAGGCCTGGATGAGTCAGAGAAATAAACAAGGACAAGAAAGAACATCAGATAATGCAGCTTCAATGAAAAAAAAATCGTTTGGGGTACGATTTTTTTGAAATAAAAAAAATCTCCTGTTCGAACTCGTTTATAAAATGAACGAATCTTTTTTCATGTCATTTGGTTCATTCAACGAACGAAATTAACAAATTGACTCGGGAAAATATTTGTTCATTTCGATGAACGAGTTTGAACAGGAAGAGTCACGAACGTGCATCACGGAACAGAGCAAGGCTATTTGTACTTATAAAACGTAAACTTTTTTTTTTTTTAAATGAGCGATCGTTTCGCTTGATAAGACCCTTATTCATCGTCTGGAATCGTTTAAAGCCCTTTGAACAGTTTGCGACCTTGAACCGTTTGGTTACCAATGGAGTCCATTATATGGAGAAAAATCCTGAAATGTTTTCATCAAAAACCTTAATTTCTTTTCGACTGAAGAAAGAAAGATATGGACATATTGGATGACATGGGGGTGAGTAAATTATCAGCAAATTTTATTTTATTTTTTTAAAAGTGAACTACTCCTTTAAAACATTCTGAAAACCTTCTGACTGACTTTTTCTACTGACAAACCTACCGTGACACAGACGACGGGGTATCCAGCAGCTGGGTGGGCATTTTCTTTGGTTCTTCTCACATCATCATAGTGTAACAGTGACACAACGTGAGGCAGTGAAGGGAACGTGACGTCAGCCATACTGTTGCTCTCCTCGATGTACACTATGGCTTTAGTCATCTGGCAACACAAGAGACACAGACTTGTAATTCAACATTATTTGTGTATGAAACTTCAAATTTGAAGAAGGTACAACAGGGAAACATGAACATTTCCCACCTGGATTTCAGCAATCATGTTCTCGTCTGGTTTCAGGTGGACAGTGAAGGCCTCTCTCATCTCTCTTATGCTATCAAACAGAATCTCCACCTCCACTACATGCTCAATCTCACCCTCTTTAAACTCAACATCTGCACACACAAAATATCTGATTACATAAACACACTAAAAGATAAACAACATCCTGATATTTCTTCTCCTAAACGCTTCCACACCTGATTGCGTTTGTCATTTGCATCCTGAACTCTATCTAACCTGATGTAGACAGGAAATGCATGCATGTGGAGGCTGCTTGGAGCCACCTGCCAATCTACCAAGGATAATTAGATGCATCATATTCAGAATGCAAATGACCCGTTCTGGCCTCTAGAAGCCTCACCGAGGGAGATGGGATGGTAGTCTTCTCCGGATATGGCAGAGCCGTCCTTTGTGTGCACCCTCACCAGAGACACTTTCGAAGAGTCTCCTGTCCTGCGGATGGGGATCTTCACCAACGTCACCTGATCCGACTCTTTTGGTTCGCTAGCGCTGAACTTTGTCTCGGCAAACTTGATGATGGGCTCTGACAGAGGAAAATGAATGGTTTGAAAAAAGTTTTTGTTCATTAAGAGATTCCTAGCCAAAGAAAATCTGTAAGAGTTTACAGAAGTTTGACCCAAATTCTAGAACCTATATGTCAGGTATTTATTTTAGTTATTAACATACATACATAAAAAAAAAAAAAAGTTTGTTTCTTTCTTACTGTCAGTTTTGTCATTGATCTTTATGAGCATTTCGTTCATTTCGCCAATGGACGCTCCATACGGAGAGTCACTCTTCGCGTTTCCCAGAACCAGCCGCAGTTCCTCCTCCTCCTCATGAATAGAATCATCCACCAGTTTTAGCACACATGGTTTGTCAGCCTCACCTAGGGACCAAAACATGGAGACCAAAGTGTGAAAACAGCTCATTTTTTTTCCTCATGACTTCAGGATTTTCTCCATATAATGGACTTCACTGGGCACCAAATGGTTCAAGGTCCAAATGAGTGTTTCAGTGCAGCTTCAAATGGCTTTAAAGGACACCAGACGAAAATCAAAAAAGATTCATTCGTTCGAGAAAATCCTGGAATGTTTTCATCAAAACCTTAATTTCTTTTTGACTGAAGAAAGAAAGACATGGACATCTTGGATGACATGGGGGTGAGTTAATTATCAGCAAAAGTTTTTATTTAAAAAGTGAACTACTCCTTTAACCTTTCTCAAATAGCACTACAGACAGTCAGGCAACAGACAAGTGACCAATTCTGAGTGGTGACATCACTACACGGTCAGCCAACAGTGCTGAGAACGGTTTGTAATGGTGCCGTGCCGAACCAAGCTCAAGTGTAAATATAACTGGGACCATTCTTTACCGTTCAGCCTGACAGTGAAAAAAAAACGACTAATGGCGCACCTTGCAAAGGTGAACTATGTGATTTTTTGCTCAACTGTTTAATTGACTAGTTTGTTAGTTTATTCAGTTGAACACACCCCTCACCCCCATTGCACATCCCAACTTACAAAAAGGGTCATATCACTTACTTGAATTTGGGCAAATAAAGGTGAAAAATTGTATTTTTTGAAACTGTTTATTTCAAGTTTAATCCCGGCTTGCATAAGAGGTTATTTACCAGGGAAGAAAGTTACGATGGACGCATCCGTGTTGGGTCTCTCATCAAAGTCAGACACCACCTGTGCAGAGCCCTGCCGGGTGTAGCAACGTACAGTGGACTTGTGCCTGATGTCTCCGCTGCGGTGAACCATTGCAGCGATGTGACCTTCACTCTCCTCTGCAGTCATCACAGCCTGTTTAAACTGCACCTTTGGCACTAAAAAAAAAGAACATACAAATCAAGATCCTCTAATATGCAACCATCTACCTACGCATCATGGAAAAAAACTGGTCATTCATTCTGTGGGCAAATCTAGGAAACATTATAGGCCTTTTCACACTGCTTATCATTGTTCTAAATCCGGCTTTTAACCCTGGGTAGAGGAACGTTTCGCAGTTTCTGGAGCAGGTTTAGCACTGCTTTTGACAAACCAAATAATGCGGTTTTAGAATGTTACGGCTTGATGCTTAGCAACAGGTGCCCAATCGCATGCCTCGTATAATTCACATGCTTTGGACAGTCATAGAAACACCATGTGTTGCATAAACAATAGGCTCAACATTTGAGGGGGAAAATGGCAAATGGTGAAAGAAAAGGCAAAAACTGGAGTGAAGAAAAGACTATTTTATTCTTACCTTTATAGTATACTCAGAGAAACCTTCAGAGTATAATCGGCAATGTATAAAATGAGGATGTGCAATACTGGAGCCTTTATGTAAACAGGCTGAATGCTGCGCTCGTCCAATTAAACTGACACAGCAAATATGCAAATATTATGTTAACCCAGGGTTTATGAATATAAAGTGTGAAACTTCAGCTTATTAATAACCAGGAACAATTGTTAATCCTAGGTAAAGTATGAGTGAAGTACATTATAGAATAGAAAGTACTGTATAGAAATCATTATGTCAATGGAAAATCCACATTAAACATGAAAATCCAACGTGAGTGTGTGTGTGTGTGTCTGTCTCAGTCACAATTTTGTTACAAAATACTCACAGTCTGAAACGGAGTCATTGATAAAGATTGTGACCTTCGCTGGCTCTCCCAGAATTCCATTGGAGGGCATCCGAAGAATAAGCTCAAACCTCTCTGTTCCTTCCAGAACGGGCAGGCCTAGGTCATCCAGGATGGTGACTCGGACCATCTGCATGCTCACACCCGCTGCAAAGTCCACGTTTCTGCTGATTCCCACATAGTCGACCCCCGCTAGCGGATGAACACAGAAATAAGGCTATGGTCAGAAAGAGGTCAGATGGTTTAATGGCAGAAGCACAGGATTCTCACTTTCGATTAATCCTCTCAAGAGAGACTGCTGCTGCTGCTGTTTTTTGAGGGATCAATGTACAGTACAAAACTTATAGATAAGTTTGGGTTGGCTGAACACAGAAGATTCGGTTGAACAGAGATTTCTTTTATATTTCAGCTTTGCTAAGAGTTCCTCATGTCAATTATTCAAGGACTTAGCCAAAAGAGTCAATAACACTAACTCTCACATTTCTGAAAGACCCTGGACTGTCCTGTTCAGCATTTTGCAGTTTGTGAGTTTGCTGAGAAGTCAGGAACTGGATATTGAAAAGATTTCTTTACACAAATTTGTAGCATTTTTTTTTCTAACATACTGCAAGCTAGGTTTCCTCAACCAAAAAAGGCTTAATTTAGTTTTACATTGAGTTTCACTGGCCATTAATTAGATTGACTCTTCTTCTAAGGGCCAGATTTACTAGTTAGCGTGAGACCCCAATCCCATAAAGTTCAGATGGGAGTGGAAAGTTCTGCAGGTGATTTACTGACACTGTGCACATTAAAGGCACACTATGCAAGATTTGTACCTTAATATAACAGCTTCAAAGTCATTTCGGTGGTAAACAAACTCATAGTAGGGTGAATCATCCTGGTAGTAAAGCTTGGGGGGACTATAGACTGTAAAAAATATGGACAAAGCGTCTGTGACGTCACCCATAGACTCTCTGAAGAACGGGTTTGAAGCTGTTTATGGGGGGTATGGGCGGCGCCATACTGGAAAATCTTGGAAAATACAAAATACAAAAGTTTCAGAAAGGATACAGAGGTGGTGTGATGTGTTGTGCCAGATCATGGCCGAGACGTCAAATTCACTCGGCGCAGCCCGTTATCAGCTGTCAATCAAAGTTAACCGCCCTTATTTGTTATACGTTTTATATCTTAATATGATCTAAACTAACGAGTTAGAAAAAAGTTCACCCCCCTCATAGTTGTCAGGTACGCGGAACATATTGAAGATTACAATAAAAGTCCATGGGACCAAACTGTAAACATATGAATTTATGCTGTGAAAACGGACATTATAACATGACGTCTATGGATATTTGCTCCCTTTTGGGACCTGCCTCTAGCGGCTTTGAGATGTATTGCAGTTTATCGCACTTCCAGGTAGGCTTCATCTTTCAGATTAGAATGTTGCCGCTTGGGGGGACGCTGCTGGAAAAACCAGCAATAAAAGTTTGAGAGGAGCGCCCCCCGACAAATCTGGCGAGAATTACGCCATGCTTTACGGCAACAACGTCACAAACATCAACAACAACTTTTAAAGACACTTGCGCGCATTCATGTCAAAACGTGATATTCGACAATGGAAAAAGCGAAGAAAACACGGTCGGAAGAGACTAGGAAAAGATCATCTGACCGAGTGAGGAACCAGACAAGAGTCCCACTCTTTTCCGTAGATGGGGCTTTTCACTCGTTGGCGCGAGCTAAAAAGCACCACTGGATGCAACAGTGATGCTGACCTGGCGATCTTGTCGATGGACTAGTAAGTACATATTTCTAAGTTTGTGTGCATTTTATTTTGTGATTTCACCAGAATGAATAGAGAATAGAGCCAGACTTCCCGAAAAATTTGTGACGGTTCCGAAATCTAAGCTGTCGTCCTGAATCTGGCCCTAATTGTCCCTAAATTATACAACAGCAAAACCTTGTAGTTATTGTCAGATAAAATATTAAAAACTGTCTGTGGAGATTGAGTAGGCAACAGTAACGTTAAATACAAGTACTCCACATCGCCTCTAGGGGTCGCTGTTTCACAAAAACGGAAATCCTGCATAGTGTGCCTTTAAAAAACACAGATGCAGCCAGATCATTTCCATAATGACCAACGCAGTCTATCAAGAGCTCGCAAATTTGTGTAAGCAGAGCCGATGATAATCAGGTGCGTGTGATCTACCAACAACATAGGTGCAAAACGGCATGTTTTTTTTGACTAGCACAAACCTTAGTAAATCATGTTGCATGATTCCTTTAAATACTCTCCATCATTAAATATTGCAGCTGAAAGGGAAACTCCTAAAAATGCATATGCATAGGTAAGACGCAAAAATAACTGTCCGCACCTTTTCATTGCTAATTTTACACTGCTTGTCTTATCCTGAAAGTAAATCCTGACAGTAGTTTTTAACCCCAAAAGAGGCTTGTGCTGACCTCTGTTATGATTACGAATTCTGTTATTGTAACAATGCTGGTTAAGGATGCAGAAAAAACAATGGATTACTGGGAAAATCCGGTATCACTCACCTTCAGCAGAGACAGGGTCTGTTTTGCGGGATCTCACAGTGACTGTGGCTTTTTTCGAGAGATCCGTCCCTGTCCTC